>CM026214.1:11050803-11315803 GCA_014839995.1 Xenentodon cancila | reverse complement strand
CATTTTTTTTTTTTACTATTTCAGCTTTAATAGATCACAGATAGAGTTTCAATAAAAATAAATAAATAAACAAATAAATCTGACTTTAAGCATCATATAGTGATGTGTGGTACATCAAAAACCACAAAGATCGCATGGAAAACGCACCACCCAAAATCTAAGCAGTTGCATTAATGCGCTCCAATGTGACGGTGTGTGATCTTTTCATCCTGACTAGGTTAGGATATCATTTGCATGAAAAATGGTGATATTTTGCCTTTTTTGTTCTCTGTGAAAGGCTAGGAGCTAACAGTGTGTTTCTCAGCAGTCATTATGGAAGCGGATGGAAGGGTTGATGAGAATTCCTTTCATTGGAGCTTCCAGTCATCTGTGTCCCAAGTAATCAACATAGAAGAATATAAAGAAGCCAATCTCAGAGATGGAAAACAGCCGCTCTGCCAGCAGCGTGACAACCGGCTGGCATTTGGATGTTTCACAAGATAAATATTAGCAGCATTTAATTTAAATGTTTTTAAACTTGTAATTACTTTCTCCTTTGTTCCAAATAATTCCCTAATTTATTCATTTCAGCTTTAAAAACAAACCCCCAAAGCGTTACACATTAACTAATTTCCCCCTCGTATTTTTACACAGCCTATTTGTATCAACAGTGCGAATGTATTTAAGCCATTTGTAGAATGCTGTTTTATTTTAATCATAAATAATCATTGTGTTTTGACACATGCATGTCCAAGGCTGTTGTTCATCTGCAGTCACAAATAGTGGATCTGCTGCTAAACATGACCTGTATCCAATTAGCTGCATCACTGACATGTCTGAATATTTGAATGAATCAGTTGTAGCTTTATAGGCTCTATAAGTGCTTTATAGTGCACCAACTAAGATGGTGAATGAAATCATGTTTTAGCCTTTCATTATTGTCATTAAAGACATAATACATTTGGAAAAAAAATATATAATTTTTATGACGCTTTAAAGAAACACATCTTCGTTTGAGAGCATCTTCACCTGTCCTTCAGGTTTTGTTTTATTTCCAGAATGATTTTTATAAATTATATGAAGGCTTTTCAGAGGATCCTCGGCATGCATTAAATGATTTGATAAGGTGCAATAGGAAGAAAGGGGATGGAGAGTTAAGAACATAAAATATATAAAATAAAAATGCAGTAGAATGGTGAGTAAAAAGAAATGAAGCAGTGATGCAGCTCTGTGTGCTATATGATGAATTACTGATAACTATAAAGGTTGTTGACTCAAACAGTTTAAGTTTTAGGATACACATACATAATGTCACGAAAATTACTCTTTCTAAACTCTTTTTTAAATCAAATCTATAGCCGTAGCTAATGCAATATTTTTTCACTCTATGCTCTGCACCTCCCATGAAACTGGAAACAAGATTTCATTTACACATTTAAAATGTGTCATATTAAAAGCTTTAAACGCTTAACGACATATCTATTTAATTTGCATAAATTGCTCTAAATGTCCGTATCCTCTCATCAAATGCTGCATGCTGCAGACGGCTTGCCAACTCATAGCTGGCAGCATCTCTTCTTCAGTATCCCAACACTGTACTTTACTGAAATAAGATTGTCCCCAACGAAAACATTTTTAACGATTTAGCAGCACAAATCCTACCTTCAATCAGTTACTCCTTATAAACACAAGGGTACAGCAAATTCACCCCAGCTGTGTTAATAGCAGACATCGGCAAGGGTAAAACTTTTTCATATCGGGGGCTGGCAAATTAAAAATGGTACATTTGTAGAGAGTATGATAAATAAGCATGATAATGAGTTTCAATTTCCTGCTAATTTCCTGTGATAGCTGCTTTCCCCTCGACAATATTTAATTACTGTGTGATACAATTTCAAAATAAATAATATTTGAACTACCCTTTTTTTCTGACAGCATAGATCAGCTTATATCTTTACTCATTACATTGCTGCCTGATAAATTCTAAATATGTTTACAATGCATCATGTGCAGCGCTGAAACTCGCTTGCTTCAAATGTTTCTACATTTGTTAAATGTTTCATGTGCTAAAGGAGAGTTTTTACTTGTAATGGAAACAAAAGCACAAAACTGAACTCTTCATAAGCGGTCCATGCGGGGCCCATCTGTCAATCTGTATGGACACGGACCTCACACCGCATTACACAGCGGTCATCCTGACTGAAAGGCAGTTTGACACACACACAAAAAGGCACCACGTCAGAGAGCAGAGAGCAATCAATATTATCAGCAAGTGAGTCACAACCGTTCACAGAAATCAATTTCATAATAAAGCGTAAATTCAGTGTTGGTCTGCTTGATGTTTTTGGTCACAGAATTTTCTCCAAAAGCCGGTAGAAGTTTAACTTAGTCAAATCCAGATCCTGATGTGGCAAATACAAATGTCAACATACAGTGTCTGGTCCCTACATTAAATTACTCTTCTTTGATGACCAGTGTTTACATAGCATCAAACATGCACGATGGGCAGAGACAACAACACAACTCCAGTCGAGTTATCCGGGTGCACCATTGTCATCTGCACCCTGACCTCCAAACATGTTTTCAGTATAATTATCTCCTGTTAATTAAGTACGCTAAAATCCTTGAGCCAGTATTCTGGCTCTGCAGGGTCATCGCCATGGTTACTAAATACCATAGACAAACTCAGTTTCTCTGAGTCTTTTACAAGGATATCAGATCAGTTGGCGAGCGACAGGAACTTCTCACCTCCCTCTATCCTCGTCGAGCCAGCTGCCTCTCAGTAGACGCGCTGTACTCAAATCAGACATAGACAGACACGGTTCACAAACTCACATAGCATAAGGAGCATAATTACCTACTTTCTTATTTTTTAAAAGCAGGCTTTGACATGCTTTTGTCATTTCCATGTTTAACGCGTATGCAGTGTTTCTTCCCTACAATCAGATAAAGATGAGTGTACTGGGTGCAATGAGGACTTTTATGTCTTTCCCAAGGACCTTTCAACATCTGGAAGTGTTAGGAATTCAACCTCTGCTGTTCTGGATGAACAACCGACTGATCTATGGTGGTGGTGCTTCCCAAAAGTAACCTGGGGGGCCATTAGTCATAACAATGCAATGGTACATTAGGGTACCAGCAACGTCAGGAAGGGAGAGAAAGGGAAAATCGATGCAAAAATCAAAGGCAAACCATTAGATTTAAAAAATATGCACAGTGGGCAGTTCTTGTTTCTCTCATACCAGGTCACATAAGATTACGCTTGATGTTGAAGAAGCATCAGTGAAGTTGTGTCTCTTCACCTGCGCAAAGGAAGTCGAGGCAGGAAAGTTGGAGAACATATGTCCGGAAAACTGTCGACATTTGTTAAAGCTGGTATAAAATAAAGAAAGAACAGTTTTACCACAACTGATTAACCCTCACTATCATCCTCATTCCACACTGAACAACTCTCATCGTCCATGGTACGACATGTTGATGGTGAACGAAGCTTTTGGGAGCACTACTCAGAATCCTTACTTTTTAAGTTTTGCGTTGTTTGAATCATAAAATATTTTAAACTGATCAATAACTTTTGAACTGCATGTATGTCTTTTTGGCAAAGTAACTGGAGAAAAATCCACACAAGCAGAGAGATGGACTCCATTGCATCTATGGATTTCATTGCATCAAATGCCATAAAAATGATCCACATAGTGATAATATTGAAATGGGAAACAGCAGCATCCATCTGAAAACCCCATAACCTTATGAATCCATCATATTTTAAAGCCACGATGCACCAAGTGCCCTTTTAGGCACATCTGCAGATATAATATAATATTTATTTACCTCTAACTCATTAAATCTGGAAACCTCTTGTGCATAGAAATGCCTTTGGGAGAACCCTGGGGGGTCTTTCTCATATAAATATCTGCATAATGACTTTGAGTCAATGCCACTATACAGCATCTAGATGACATTTTATATATACATATATATAAACCTGCAAGAAGTCACTTAAAATTTGTATGTATGTACACGGAAAAAAGAGGCAAGAAAAAAGGAGCGTCTTGCAGTCAGTCTCTAAAATTCTTTGAATTGAAAGAGGTTTTTTCTCTTCTTTTTCTTTTTAGGATCCTGCTTTAGCGAGTCCCTCTCTCACGTCAAGACTCCTTCCGTCTTGATGTGAGACAATTAATTTTCTCCAGACACGCTCCTGTGGGATGTAACCTTTAGTTTCATCCAGACGATCTTTAATTCGGTGTGAATATTTCAATAAGAAAAGACAAAGGGATAGATGGCAAGTTGCAGCTGTTGCAGCTGTATATAGCGCGTGCGCGCGTGTGTGTGTGCGTACAATGTTAACAGTCTCCTGGGTGAAAGTACAAATACGTGATATAATTTGTGTGTGACCTCTGGCTGAGTGCAGTTCTGTGTTTCACCGACTCAACTGCAGAGTTTTGTCAATAATAAGTGCGGAATGAGCACAGAACATGGAGTAATTTAATGGAAGTAGCAGCCAGGAAAAAAAAATCAACACAGCTCAATTGGTGTTCCTGGCTTAACTGGTAAAATCAATGAAACATAAAGAAAAAAAAAAAATTGGAAGGGGGAAAAAAAACGCAGATGGTGGTTTTGGCTGAAAGATATTTTGTTGGCTCAAACCTCAGAGGTTATCAACGACTAGGCTCAGGCGTGCCTCGTTTTCAGCCTTTCCTGAAGTCTACCCCTTGCTTCCAATTATTCTGAGTCAGTGCAGATCTGGGATAATGAAGAGCTTTACATTACGATCTGTTGTCAGTATGTCAACGCGTTTATGTGACGGGCAATGATCACAATTTGATGAGTTCGGTGCATCATCTGGACTCGGACAGACATGGTCTCCTTGCTGAGATTGCCGTGTAAAGAGAGGTGCTCTTTCATTTTCCCTCCCAGATATTTCACACGAGCGTCGCATTGTGCCCTTAAGTGGTGCCAGAAATGATGTGCCATCTGTGTGGTTTAGTTGCACATGCAGAGATGTGTGACTGGTACCCACACAGCATCACTTCCATCAAAATTAAAATATCTGGCTCTTCTTGATATTTACCTTCCAGTGCTTAAGTTGAATTGCGAAGCTATTACACTCACAATGCTGTACTATTCCCCTGGCACGTGCAGCTGTAGCAATGTTTATGACCATAATAAAAGATTTACAAGTTATACAGTTTTTATTTTTTTTTTTCAACTGCGTTATTTTTTCTGGCAGGCTTTTTTGGTAGATTTGTTCCATCTGCCTTATAAGAGAGATTTATGAGATTATAGACAAACTCATCTCGCTTTCTGTTTTTTATTTTTTTTTGTTACATCAGACAGCAAATCAAAGAAGAGAGGAATGTCTTTGGAGGACTGATGGGATGTTTGGGAAATCCTACTGATCTAAGGAAACCCCCTGAATGTTGAACGATTTGTCTTAACTCAACCAAAAGGGGATTTACAGTACTTGTAATTTTATCCCTCTATCCACATTTAACTGAAGTTAAATGGCGCTTCTGATGGTGATGAAGGATGTGGCAAAACTACAGAAACAAAGTTACGAGCTGTTTGATGAGTCTGCGCTCGGCATGTGTGCTTCCAAAAGTCACAGATGGCCGCTGGAGGTGGCGGAGCTGCTTTACCCGACGTCTGTGGTGCTGGTGCAGAGGTGGAGAGTGTCGGTGCAGAAGATGGTGCGATAAGATAGAACTGATCATGTCTGCAGGGGTGATTTTAATTGTCACTCAAGCTACAGCTTATAAACTGATTGTCTGAGGTACCGCGGCAGTAAATAAGACGCAGAGTGAGAAAGCCGTTACTATTAGTCATTCAGAAGCGTCTCAAATGAATTATTGCATAAGCTTGTCCTCTTCCTGGTCTGGTCCTCATATTGAAAAGCTTTACACAACAGGGATACAGATCTTTCTTACTCTGCCAAGCGTGTTTTATGAGACCACAGTTGACTATGATTGCGCAGAACTAGAGAAATGACTGGAGCGCCACAACAGAGGCAGGAAACTCTGAAAAGAGATGGAGGTTGGACTATAGGGAATCAACACACTAGAGAGATTCAGTGCAGAGAAAGTTGATGTGTTTTTTGTCTGCTTTCAGGCATGGGAAAGTCACCTCTACAAACATTTGAAATAGTCCTATATACTGTAAAGGCAAACGCTGCAATGGCTTGGTCTCCCTCTGCTGTGTGGTGACGCCACCTACTGGATTAGCCGGGATCCTACATTATTTTCTGAGCAGAAAGCATCCATCACCAGCAATGCAAACTCTGAGAATAAGGATATTGTATGCACCTGATTACATAATCTTTTGCCAGTTTTCCTCCAAAACACTGACCAGAAGAGGAGTTAATGTACATGCAAACTGGATTTCATCCACTGACTGAAGATGTTTGACAAAAACTGACAAACTGATGAGTGTGAGATGCCCGACAGGTGCTGGGTGTCGGTGGCAAAGCTTTACGCCTGCATTTGTCTCAAATTCCCAATGAACCCCTTTCCATGAAGTCCACCAGCATCTGTGTTCATTCTTGGCTATGCTGTGTTTTTAAGGTGGAAAACCAAACAGTGGGGGAACAAAGGGTGCACTGTGTCTACTGGAGATATTCGTCACCTGTGGTAACACTATGATGTAGTGGAGCTGGGATTACATGGGTTTAGGAATGTGAAGGGTGGCAGCCTGGACAAGATGGCTATTGTTAAGGGTAACACCAGAACTGGTAGGAGAGCTGTAAAGTGATCAAGGCGAGATGAAAATTTGTTAATCTCTGGTCAAGTGACAAATCTGGAAGCAGAGTCAGAATATTTAATGACAGTTCTTGAATGATTATGATGATTTTATTTTTTTGTTTTGTCAATATTACCCCCCTAAAAACGCCATTCAAAGTGTCATGTATATGTATAGGTACAATGCAGAACGCAACTGCAGGTTCACAGGCTGAAATGTGTCAAAGAAGAGCAAAGATTTACTTTACAGAAAAAAGATCAAAACAGAAAACGAACAGTGCATCTTGGCAGGAATTTAACAGCCCCAAACTTAATTCACAAATGATCTGAAATATGAGATTCAGGAAAGGAAAGTAACATAAATGAGGGAAAGGAACACGGACAAGACTGTGAGAACGAGTAACCAGTGAAGAAAACAAGGTATCATGTGATGTTTAATGCAACACAGGTGTGGCAGTTCATGAAAGTGAATTCATGAAGTTAAATTGAAATAAAGCACACGTGAAACACAAAGGAAGCTAAACTAAACAGAACTGACCTCAAACTTGATATAGTTTTAGCCTGAAGACACTTTCTAAAGAATCAAAACCACTGCTGAAATAGCGTGGCAATAAATCGAAATATGACAGCGTAACGAGCTCTCATTTCGAAAACCATAAGTTACAACCAGCTCAGATGTGAAAGCTTCTTGTGAACAGAGAACTCTTGTAAAGATCACTGAAGGGTCACACTTTTCACACTACAAACCTTCAAACCTTCAAACCTTCAAACCTTCAAACCTTCGCTTTCACAGCTGTTCCACCAGAATCAGCTGTAACAGATCTGGGCAGGAACTTCAACGAGCGTGAATAGGACTGCTTTATTCCACATCCAGATGGGATGCATTAGTGCGTCACCTCCTTGTTGCAGATTTGCACTCTATGCATTAAGTGAATGGCAGCTGGGAGTTCAGATATCCCTCAAAACAGACAAAATCATGGAATAACATTAAGCGGATTGGTGGGAATTCTTTTCTTCCCAGCACATGTGTAAGGTGCATGTGATGGAGCATAGTGAGGGGACGTGACTCAAATAACTGGATATTATAGATCCCTATGGAAAGCACACACACACACACACACACTAACACACACACACACACACACACACACACACACACACACACACACACACACACACACACACACACAAACCGTATACAATATCAGATTTGGAATGATTGCAGATGTTGATACACAGACCAGTGTTATGAAAAAAGATAATACCTGATAAAAAAAAGATGTTAAAGCAACAAGCAACAGCATGAAGTACATAATTAGTTTTTTGTATTGTTAGAGTGTTATGTCACATTGTTAAAGTGTTAGAGTACATGTTATAAAAACAACTCTCACATTTATGCTATTATACATTAATGCAACTCTTAGTTGTTTTTTTTAATTGCGACATTTATTGGAGAAAAAAAAAAGAAAGACCAAACTCTTTTGGGTAAATGAGCTTCTGTTTAATTTACAGGACGTTTTCTTTCAATGACTTAACATGATCAGATGGTCAGGTGGCTCCACTGTCCAGATGATAATCTTCCCGTCTCACCAAACTGTGTGCCTTTGATTATGAGCGGACTTTATGCTGTTGTCCAGCACCGGTCCTGCTTGTTTGCCAGTTCACTGATTTGATCGTTTACATGGGAGATTCTCTGAACCAGTGCAACCAGGAGTCTTTTTGACAACATTAAAAATATGTAAATACATAAATATTTTCCTGCTGTTTAGTGTAGCAATGTTTTCAAGTGGTAAGCCTTCATATACACAAATCATGGTGCACGGTAAAGGCAGTGTAGTTATCCACCTTCAATATGAAACTATGGTTCAGCTACTTTTCTGTGTGTGAGTGTATTGGTATATCAGGGTGTATTCGTATTTTGTATAACAAGCAGTTGCCTGTGTGTGGCTCCATGGTGCGTTATTGTTATTAAAGTCAGTAAGAAAGAAGTCTTTCTCAAAGCCATCGTCCTAACCAGGTCACATGGTCCATCTTGTGCCAGAGAGCCACTCATTTTTACCACTGTATTCCCGGCCTGTTCGGTAAGCCCACAGGGGTCCTTTTCCTCCACACCACTCTCCTGCATCCACCTCCTCATGTCTGGATTCCTCACTCCATCTTTGATTGGATCCTAATGGGAGCACTACTTTTGCGCTCAACCATGTGAACATCATATTAGAAGATATTGCAGTTACTTAAACAGTTTCCTTGGGACTTGAAAAGGCTGTGGCCGTGACTGTGGCTGGTGTTTGCCTGTTAGTATGCTTTAGGCTCTGATTCTTGGACATCTCTCCTCACTCACTCTCCTCGCTGATGATGCGTTCGGCAGTTTTAACCACTCACCTCTGAACTGCTTTGTCCCATGCCATTTGTGCCATGCACATGTCTTGTGCCGTGCACATCTGAAACGATATGAGTTTGTTCTTCTTCCAAACGTCAATAGGTTGTTGGTTTGCATCAATCCAAAAGTGGTGTTAGCCAAGTTAAAACTCTTAACCAGGTCATGACCTGGATGACTGAGAATCTAGACTAACATATTCCAAAAACATTACTCTTTAGATCTGTGTAGCAGTGCCCTTTCAAGCTTTTCTGATTACCTCAGTTAGTCCATGATGTGACGATGATGAATAGTCTCCATTATTAATAGTTACAACAGCCCCTCTTCATTCCTCTCAGCTGTCTCTCTTTGTTTCAAGAGAACAGACACCCTGTGGTTCATCAAGGGATTCATACTGATCTCATCCTCAAAATTTGTCTTGCAAAAGTCCCAAAGGTCAGGTAGAAGAGTTCAACTACTTCTCCTGATACTATAATCAGTTGCTCCCTTTTCACCCACATTTGAACATTTTCTGGGGGATTTTCTTGTTGTTGTTGTTGTTGGTTTTTTGTTGTCGTTGTTGTTGTTGACTGTCTCATTAACTGTTCTGTGGTCTACTCCCCAGATTGTTTCAGTCAGTTATTAACAAACAGTCCATTCATCAGACTTACCAAGAAACTCCCCCATATGTTTATACGTTCATTAAAAGAACCTATTTGTGCTTGTCTTCTTTCATTTCCCCGTTTTGTTTTTATATTCCGCTGTGTGAACGTTGTATGTTTTATATTCTCAATATAATTCTTTTGGTCCCTGCCCATGGCTCAGTCAGGCCATGTGGTGTTGTCTCACCACATGATCCACATGAGAAAAAATGGGAAACAGGTAGCTAAATTGGACAAAGGCTAAAAGTCCTGGAAGACTAAGGTTTGACATCCAAGGGTGGATGTACCCTGTCTTCCTAAAGTACCTCCCATAGGATGGGGCATCACAAAGGTCACAATCATACTGTTCCACAACCATGACAAAAGTTGAATTGTTTCTCCATAACCCATAGTTTGAATTTCAGATAAACTCTTGTCTCAAAAACTGTGAGGCCGTGTAGTTGGAGCCCCCAAGGAGAACACTACCCCAGTCCGGGTCCCTAGAGGTTGTTTCCCTGACCTTTACTCAGTGTTATACAAACATGTCAATAAAACCAGTGCATCATTCAGGGCCCCAAGTAAATCAGAGGAAATCTCACCACTCCTTAAAGTTCCACTAACGCTTTGAGTTCCTTGAATTGTTTAACTACCTCAATCTAATACCAGCTGACCCCTTCTACAACTCCCCAGTCCAATCTGAGAGTCGTAGAAAACATCCCCTGTCAGGAATGGGAATTAAGGATCTCCTTAACTGGGTCTTCTCCCAACATTTCTGGCACAACCGCACTGAGACAAATTTGTCCAGCATTTGATCCAATTCCCTACCAAGTTTGGATAGTAGATATTTCCGTTCCTCTTGTCACCCGAGTGTCTAATGCACCAGACCCTGATGGAGATCGTATTTTAGAAAATGTCAGACACTGAGCCTAAAAACATATATTAAACAAACGTTCTCTTGTGAGACATTATATGCCACGCTGTGGTTACAACTAGTATAACTCCATCTCCGTTTCCTGATATGGATTTATTTCTATGGATTTCAGAATTTACTTTGTACATGCTTTCAGTTTATTCTTTGAGTTTCTCATCTCCAACTTTCTTGAATTTTGCTCTCTGTTCACTTTTGTCTTCTTTAGAGCTAAATGTAATCAGCGGATTTAATTTAATCTATGGAACTTTACTCCTGTCTCAGCATGCCAGTACCAGCCGCCTAACCAGCCCTTAGGCTTCGACATATATGCTATAGACGTTTGTAACTTCCTGGCTCAGCTTTTGTGTTTATCTTAGCGGCGTACTCTTGTATGATCGGTTTTGCCACCCTGTCGTTTCCCGTCACACTCTGTCAGCCATGCATAGCCAGCTATGTCCCACTACTTCTCTAACTACTAACCAATAAGAATTATGTCCGATGACTTTCCATCATATTTCATGTATTTTGTTGATAATATTGGAATAGATGTGGAATATGTATTTTAGTCTGTAATGACAACAGGTTCCATACAATAATCAGACCATAATGCATCTTACATGAGGTATTTGCATCATTATGGATTCCACCTTTAGAGCATTTCTCAGCTTAAATAGCCGGTGTGAATGGCATTTGTCTGTAGAGGAGTGGTGGTGCCTGTTTTTGTTCTTTTAAATAGAAACGAACACAGCTACAGAATCTTTTTCATGCAACGCTTTAAGTCAGGTCTCATTAAATAGTATATTAATAATATGCCAAGTCCTGTCACATGTCATTACCGAGTACTTTCTTTTCAATTAAATTTAGATGTACTTGTTCTGTCCTCCCACTTTACGTCGCATTTGGCCTGCCTCCACCATCACAACTGCAATATAAATATGTATATGGAAAAGTGTCTTTTTTGTGAGAACATGTTCTCTTTTTGCGTGTATATATATATATATCGCGCTTATGTAATCCACAGTATACGTTGGGTTTTTTTCTTTTACTCATGGAAGTAAAATTGTTCTTGTCAGAATATGTGTTTACATGAACTATAAATACACGTTTCCCCACTGGATAACTCCCGGTTTCTTAATTCTTCAAGGGAAACATTTCCACAAACTTCTAAACCTGCCAAGGCACATTCTGTACTACAGTAAGTCATGTGTAGCGGCTCTTTGACTTCAGAGTCGTGGAAACACAGAGCGGTTCAGTTCCCTCGACTCTGCAGGTGCTGCGAGTTCGTTTCATAAACACCTGCTGGGAGTTTAGAGTACGTTGAACTGTGTGGGTGATTAACGCAGGAATGCGTTCATCACTGTTAGAGCTAATGACAAACTGCAGACGGCTGGAAACCACTGAGGTCACGTGAAGACCGAATATTTGAGAACGTGGCAAATGTTTTAATTCTTTCATTTTCTTTGAAGATATTTCATATTTTCTTCTTTGTGACATTTATAAGATGCTTGAAAGGCTGGAGTGCCGCCTCTTTAGCTGTAAGAGTTCCCAGGTCATCTGCTGCCCGAGCACCCGGCCTCACCTCAGCATCAACGCTTCAACAATTCAGCGAGCAGGACGACAGAGCGAGCTGACCCAAACTTCCCAGGATGAGAAAACTTTAAATCTAAATGTTATTCTTCTGGGTCCTCAAAGGATACATTGTGTGGGGATCCAGAAGGACATACCAGGCTGTGAAAGAGGCTCTTTCTTGTTTTCTGCCCATTGGCCCCCTCCCAGTCTCTCCAGGGCGGCCTGTCTCTCTCTGACAACAGCTGCTTGCTGCCTGTGGAGGCCGGGGGTGAGCGGCGCAGCTCCAGACATCTGTAGGCCCTGAGCCTGGGCCGCCTAGGTCTCTCTTTCTTTTTCGCACACACATACATTGGAGCCCACAGTCTGCCCAGCACAAAGGGCTACATTCATCCCACTCATACAGTCTCTACTGGCGAAGAGGGTGTCTGAAGTTCCCAAGCTCTCACTCTTTACTGCCTCCTCTCCTTCCTTCTATATGTCTTATCACTCTGAGATATTTTCCCTTCTCTTAAACACACAGTATCTTCACTGAAATGAATCTCTCTCTATCCAGGTCGATTCAGTTCACATTCTAATTAAAAATATCATGAGTTCTGACAGCTGCAGATCTCAATAAGACGAGTTACATTCTCATGTTTTTGCAAGCACACCTGACTTTGGCTTTCAGCCACACGTATATGTGGCTGTCTTTGAGAACTACGTGGGAAAGTGTATACATGCATCTTTGTGCATCCCTCTGTGTGCGTTTTACCTCCTAACCCTGAGAACAGGCATTCCAATGCTGAGGGCTTGCTGACTAAGTTCACAAAGGGATACTGAGAGAGGCCAGAGTGAACAGAGATCCTTTGTACAGAATGAATGTGGCCATGAGAAGTTTGGAGGCAGCATGGTTTGTGAAACATCACAAACCATGCAACTTCAAGAGCAGCATTCCATCTTATTCCAACACTGGAGCTCAAGTTCGACCGTGTGTCTGATTCATTGCCTTTGACAAACTCAGTCAACCCATGCTGCAATTACATAGTGGTAGTGTGACGTCTTAACCAAAACATGTGATTTGAATAATGCTTCTAAGTCAACTTTTGCTGTCATTTCTCCTATTAAACAATCAGAGAGAAAAGAAAAAACTGGTTCTCTCCACAGCGCAGGCTTTGTTCATACTATGTATCTACAAGCATCCCGCTTGTAGTGTCAAAAGAAACACAGAGCATTGCACACTAAGTTAAGCAATTGATTTTTATTTTGAGCATGTTATTTTCTGGTCAGTGTGGGTCACAGCCACATTCATATTTTTGATCGTGCACCATTGTACCAATAAGAGACACAGTTCCTCTTCAACTCTGAACACGTTTTGTAGAAATTACTAGACGTAATCATGTTTATAGCTGTATATTTCTTACCTATTACCATTCTGTATCCTTTACTGTATGTATTGTACTTTGATTTCTGCTGAGAGATTGGCATTAGTGTGTCGCTGATAAGCAAAAATGAACAGGATTACTGTGTTATCATTGTGTTTCTTGTACAGTACACTGAAAAGGAACTGTTTCTCCTATTGGTACAATAGTGCACATTCAACAATATGAAAGGTAAATCACCTTTCATAGAGCGCACTGGTACTCCCATGCTACAGTATCCCTGGGGAAAATGCGGGTATTCATCCTAAAACTCATGGGGGGAGCAGATGACTGTTGTGTGTCAGAGCAGCTCATCTTTAGTTATATTAGCTAGATGACATGAAAAAAAAAAACATCACTTGTTTCAAACTTTGTGAATCCAGAACTTACAGACTTCCTAACCTCGATTGAGGATGAACTGACTGAGTCCAACATCTCTAATCTCATGAGAACATATGCTCACAAGATAAATGACAAAAGGTCTCAACTTTGTTCTTCTCAAGTGCCTTTGAAAGTTTTCCTGACTCACATGCATAGTGCTATAATCCCCATTTTACCCATAAAGCCTCTTCCACTCCAAAGATACTAGTAGTAATTAAGTTAAAGCACATTTAAGTACTTGAAAAAAAAATGGGTAAAAATTGGACTCCTCCAAATATAAAAGTTCACATTTTGGCTGTTCAAAATAGAAATAATGAAAACATCATATAGGCCATGTTTAAACTGTTAACTGTACTAACAAAACCTGATACAGAGCCCAGTGCATGATTTACATCTGCATGCTCTGATTTTACATGAGCTGTGTTTTTAACCCCAGTCATGTCCACCTAAGCTCAACACACTCGTGCATGCACACCCCCAGTCTCACACACAGTCACTGCAAAGCGCAACTTGTCTGCTCATCTGCTTCTGATTAGTGACGACATGAGCGATGCCAAATGAGAGATATGGATCTCATTCCTCAGCAGACAAAGCCTCATTCATTGGCAAAAGGCTCAGATGTGGGAAGATGATTTCTGCAACTTGGACTTGAGCCTGTCCACTCCTTGGTGGTTTCATGTTGTCCTGTGAAGGAGGGGTGGGGGTGTGGGTGGGGTGGGGTGGGGTGGGGGTCTGGGGGGATGGAAGGGGGTGCTTGTAACATACACAGTTGGATGGATGGAAGGATGTTGACTCAGAGGGAAGATGGACATTTACACAGTGTTCTGTGAAAACATAAAAATCAGAACATGCTGATGTAAATCATGCGCTCTGGTCTGTAGAATGTTTTCTGAACACAATCTGCTATCCAAAATTAACAGCACATTTTACAAGGAACAAGTGGTCCATTTTATCTGATGTACTTTCAATGGTTCACTTCTATTAGCATGCCAAACAGATGTGCGTGCTCTGCATCACTTGCAGGATATCAATAACTTTTATTCATCTTCCTTTTTGTTAATGTTGTGCTTGGCAAGCCAGGCTATTCTTCACACACACATTGGTGGCATGCAAACATATCCTTGTCAGATGCGAGGATGATGGCACTCCTTGAGACAGGCAACCGACTGATGACAGCGTAACCTGTTTTGTACTTCTAACAGTATGAGCCGCAGCATTTGGATTAAATTCTTGGCATGTATGACTAATATTTCAAAGACTGAAGTAAAGAAAGACAAAACGATCAAACAGAATTCCTCCAAAACACAAATGTAGACAAAAACTGTATATACCGTTTTTGTTTTTTTTTCCCTTTTAAAGGTTGTAAACCATATAATATTTCTCATGAGGTGCATGACTTATGCAATGCAAAGTGGCACCATCTCACAGGTCACGTCATCTAAGGTGATATTCTACCAATTAAACAATATGAGAACAACAGCTTTAAAGTTTTTTTTTTTACTGGACCTGCCTCTGATTCATGGTGTTGATACACTGGCAAAATATTGCACGTATAAATCATAAAATCATTTAAAAAAATCTTGTTTTTGGAAAACTATTTTCTTTTCTCCACCACTGATAATACTCACTTTGTCTATATTCTAGTTGGCTGACTTGGCAAACGTGTTCATCAAGTCCAAAGGTTGTTGACCTACAGTTCAACAAAATGCTGATAACATGCTTCATAGTGTCATATTGATATTGTTCATGCGTTGTCTTCATTGTGCGATGTCATAAAACTTCATGGTCCATTTTTCTTCTTTTGTTTCTCACCTCATCGTGTTTGTTTGAGAGTCGAAGCATTTTAAAATTATTTCTGCCATCTTAATCTTAAGCATACGTTTGTCATATTACACGCTTCAGTGGAATTATGTGACTCTGGGTTTTAGTGTGTCTGTTGACAATAGGTCTTGATAAAAAAACAAAAAAAAACAAACAAGTGTATCACTATTAGTATCAGTAATAAAAATAGTTTACTCAGTGTTTCCCAGGGTTGCAACTTTTAACAAGCCATGTACTGTGCTATTATTACTGAGACAAGCAGTGCTCTCTGAAAGTACTAAAAATAAAATCACACATAAGAAAAACCTAGTGTTTATCTTATGTTCAAGTTATTCTGCACAGTAGACTGCTGCTTGCCTAATTAATATGTATTTGTTGCTACAAATTAGTGAACATGTAATAAAACCGGAGGTTTCTTTTTCCATGCTCTTCTATTTTGAATGACATCACCTTTAAATGTATGAAAATGTTCTGAAATGTATCTTCTGACTTCTATTCAGTACTTGTGACAACCAAGTAACAATCTCCAATATATATGGATGAGAGGGGTGGAGTCTATCACTCAGTGTGATCAGTGTGTATTGAATTGTGTTAGAATATAAAAGGACAGAAATTTTATTGTAGGACACACAGATACATTATATACAAAAGGACAAACAGTGAAGGGGAGGAGCATTACCTCTTCAATTGTATAATTTGTGTGTGTAGTGCGTATGGGACGTGTCTAAGCCTGTGAGTCTACTTAAATTGCTGTGTCTAGGCTGGGGAGGGGACATAGGTACAGAGGGGCAAAAAAGTATAAAGTCAGCCACTGATTGTGTAAGTTCTCCTACTTAGAAAGATTAGAGAGGTCTGTAATTTTCATCATAGGTACACTTCAACTATGAGAGACAAAATGAGAAAAAAAAAAGATCCAGGAATTCACATTGCAGGATTTTTAAAGAATTTATTAGTAAATTATGGTGGAAAATAAGTATTGGTTAGGTTGGTGTGAATGAATCAACTGTGGGAGCAATTGTAGGAACATGGAAGACATACAAGACCATTGTTGATTTGCCTTCGTCTGGTGCCCCACGCAAGATCTCATCCCATGGGGTCAAAATGACCATAACGGTGAGCAAAAATCCCAGAACTACATTGAGGGACTTGGTCACTGGTCTGCATAGAGCTGGGACCAAAGTAACAAAGGTTACCCTCAGTAACTCACTACGCAGAGAGGGACTCAAATCCTGCAGTGCCAGGCGTGTCCCCCTGCTTAAGCCAGTACAAGTCCAGGCCCGTCTGACATTTGGCAAAGAGCACATGGATGATCTAGAAGAGGATTGGGAGAATATATAATGGTGTCAGATGAAACCAAAATAGAACTTTTTTTGGTTTAAAAACTCAACTCGTGTTTGGAGGCAGAAGAATGCTGAGTTGCATCCCAAGAACACCATAACTACTGTGAAGCATGGGGGTGGAAACATCATGCGTTGGGGATGTTTTTCTGCAAAGGGGACAGAATGACTGAACTGTGTTAAGGAAAGAATGAACTGGGCCGTGTATCATGAGATTTTAGGCCAAAACCTCCTTCCATCAGGGAGAGCATTGAAGATGGAATGTGGCTTGGTCTTCCAGCATGACAATGATCCCAAACACACGGCTCGGGCAACAAAGGAGTGGTCCTGGAGCATTTCAAGGTCCTTAGTGGCCTAGCCAGTCTCCAGACCTGGACCCAATGGAAAATTTGTGGAGGGAGTTGAAAGTCCGTGTTGTTCAGCGACAGCCCCAAAACATCACTGTTCTAGAGGAGATCTGCATGGAGGAACGGGCGGAAGTACCAGCTACAGTGTCTGCAAACCTGGTGAAGACTTGCAAACCTTTTGACCTCTGACACTGCCAACAGTAGTAGATCCTATCCACATTTGAGGTTTCGTTTGTAAAAGATTTTGTGAACCGTAAACTGTACCATATTTGTGTCTGCATGCACTATAGGGCTGATTTGAGTAGCGGGTGAGTTAACTAATGGATATGTGAACTGTTTTTGGATTTACATTCAGATCTATTCCTAGCGTTTAAGAAAAACCCTAGATACTAGCAGTTTAATAGTTAACATTGTCAGGATGCCAATACCAGAGGGCATTGAGACACAGAGGGTTTTTTGTTTTTCCAAGAAAGTCTTTTACACCCTTGGATGAGAACTGGCGCTAAAAATATTACTATACAAATACTAACTTTGGAAATTGTTGAAACTGGCCCAAACGAAATAGCTTGGGCAATCGGTGACAGCCATGCAGTTTGTGCCTGTTGCAGTATCTTGCATATCTTTTATCAATGTTTTCCCAATAAAAATGTAGTTGCAGTAAGGGTGGCAATTTGAGGTGTTTAAGATGGTATACCACACATTCAGACAAGTGGCTATTGCAATTTAAGAACTAAAAACCACAGAGGCAGAGGGTGCTAAAGGGTGTGTCTCTTTTTGCACTGATTTTTGTCCTGATCCGTGATTGTTTTAGTGGTAACTGTTTGGACCAAGTAGGAACCTCATGGTGCAGCAGCTTAACAGATACACATCCAGCACTCCTCAGGTTTTTTCTGTAATCTGCAAAAGCAAGTGAAAGTTTTTAGCTTTTCTCTCCATGGTGCTCCCCTCCCTCGGCACTGCATGGAGCAGGGTTCATTTGAAAGGCACTATTTGTTAAGGCTTTAGCGGTTAGTAAGTGCTTCCTTTGTTTGGTGGGAGCATGGAGACGGGGGTTAATATCTCCCAGGGAGCACATACAAAGAGGGCCTTCAGCTTCCCTGGCTGGAGAAGGGTGGCTGGATGAATGAGGCCAGGCCGTGGGGCAAAGGTGCCAGAGAGGGCACAGGAGGGTTTGGAATCACAGAGAGCAAAAGGCAGCGAAGAGTTCGACAGGTCATGATGGTTTTGGAAGAGTGAAGAGGGGATGAAGACTCTGCGGGGGTTGAAGTGAGTCTAAGAGGTAATATTTGCATCAAGTGGTAAACGATGGAAGAGTGACGTGAGGCTGAGGTCACCATCAGTGTACATTTGTGTCAAAACAACCGTTTACAAGGCAGGAACTTGGTGATTATGGCTTTTAGACGTTCCTCTTGAGTGTTTAAGGAGTAGAAAAACGTTATGCCCAGAGGTGGGGGTTTGAGGATATTAAGCATTAGCTGTGTTTGGAGTAGCTCCCTCAGGGCCCTGCGGTCTCTGTGGTTCCTCAGCTCAGGTGCCACAGGTGGCAGTACAGTGGATAAAACGGAAAGCAGCGATGCAGCAACACCAGCGAAACAGAGAGGCTTTTTATGACATCTGATTACAATCAAAACAGTGTGTAAGGGCCATCAGCATGTCTCCCTGAGCGACAGGGCAAGTGGATGATGAGACCAATGAGGACGCTAGTGAGGAAATGTAGGGCCAGGTTTACTAAACAGAGCAAATTATTTGAGAAAATCACTGTAAAATATTTGAATGCTACTTTCCCACAATTGTGGTGTCTGTAAGGTAATTTTTCATAAATACACATGTAACAAGGACAGGCAGGATGAAGAAAGAGAATCTTTTTATGGCAATATTTTTTTTAAATACATTTCTTCAAAGCCAGAAGTTTAAATACTCTAAGGTGAATGGGACCTGAAACAGCTTGTAGAATTCCACACAATGATGTTTTGAAGTTTCTGAAGCACATGTGGATGTATTTTAAGGCACACCTTCAAAGACAAGGATCTCAGTGCAATTGCATGACATCATGAAAAAAAAATTAAAAGATATAAACTAAGACATGAGGAAATCCTTAAGTTTAATTTCCAGATGTGCAAAGGTTCCGTATTTATCCGTTCAAACAATAATGTGCATGGGAGCTCAGTCATCATATTGCTCAGGAAGTGGACAGGGTCTGTGTACCAGAGACAAATGTCCCTTGGTTTAAGATGTGTGAATGAACACCAGAACAACAAAACGCTTTGTGAAGATTCTGGATTAAATCAGTAAGAATGTATTATCTGTTCTTTGTCTGCAAAGTGTAATCTGACAGAAAGCAGTAAAGATCTTAATTTTTGTTCTGTGGTTTGATGAGACCAAAATATGTTTGGAGAACTATTTTGGTCATAATGCTAATTGTTCTATTTGGAGCAAAAAAGAAGAACCTTGTAGGGCAGCTGTCCCACCAGTGAAGTATGGGGGTGGCAGCATCATGTTGCAGGGGTGCTTTGCTGCATGATAGACTAATCTACTCTCTCAACATAGGGGAAGGAAACTACGTGATACTGTAAAACTATATCTGAAGAAATCAGCAAAAAAAAAAGAAGAAAAGTTAAAGCTTGGGTGTGACGGTCAAAGTCCCCAAACAGATTTCTAAATTACTTGTAAAGGACTAGGTACTGCAGGGGCAATGACAAATCCCTGACCGAGTTCTAAAGAAAACTTGTGGGCAGCACTGAAAAGGCCTGTGAAAGCAAGAAGATCCACAACTTTCATCAACTCTGCAGTTCTATCAGGAGGATTGTGCCGAACGTCCAGTGAGATATTGTGAAAACTGTGAAGCTGTACCTAAAATGCTTGAGCCAAATTAAAGCGTTTAAAGGCAAGTTCAGCTTGTCCCACGTTAGAACTCACCATCCAGTACCTCTAATCAAGTACGGCAGGAGTCAGAAATGGAGCGAAAGTGTCGTCATGACAATTATTGACTAAGCCCCCAACTCTAAAGGCCTAAATTGTTTAGCTCCAACCCAACTCAACTATTTTACTTTTAAAGCTATTGTTTACGTGGTGTATAAATCTGTTGAAAGGATGCACTGTTCAAAACAAAGTTCAAAATGAGAATCTTTATTATCATTGTACAAGAGTACAATAACATTGTACACAGATCCATTCAGTGTGAGGAAAAAAGAAATGTACATTCAAATATAGCGTGTTGTGGGGTTGAATATTGCACAGGCTGAATGTTCATTTATTATTGCAACAGCACCGGGGTACGTGATGTTTTTCATTCTGTTTGTTTTTGCTTTTGTTGTCCTGAACCAACGGTTGGAACAGGTGATGTGCTGGGCGGGATGAGTCCTCCAGGATGCTGCGGGCCTTTCTGTGGCACCGGGACCTGTACAGCTCCTCCTCAGGTGCAGGCCCTGGGAACTTCAGGAAAATCAGAGACCTTCTCCACAAAGTTCCTTTTAATATGTAAGGAATGAGTATTGCATCTGTTTTTCCTAAAGTTCACTATAATTTCTTTCTTTTTTGTGTGGTGTTTAGCACCAGATTATTCTTACTGCACCACTATGACAGTATTTCTACCTCACCCCTGTAAGCTGCTTCACCTCCCCCTGTGTTGAGCCCAACCACTGTCTTGTTGTCCACAAACTGTACGGTGGAGTTGCTTGGATGGGTGGGGGCACACTTATGTGTGTAGAGAGTGAATAGCAATGATTGGCACAGATCATTGTGTGGAGCCAGTGCTGAGGCCTCTGTAGACGATAACTGAGGAAGTCTTTTATCCAGAGACAGGTGGGGTGTGGGAGGCCATGGTTGTTTAATTTTATAATCCGTCTGTTGGGGATGATTGTGTTAAATCCCAAGCTAAAGTCAATGAAAAGAATCCTGGCATAACTGTCCGTCTGTTCTAAGATTTAAAGATAGGTTGAATATTTTTGTAAAAAAACTGCTGTGTTGGTGTGTGCAGTCATTAAGCAGCCCTGCCAGTGATGCCACCAGGTTCTGCTGCTTTCCTGAGGTTTACTTTCCTTAGCACACGCCTCTCAAATTGTTCCTCCACCCTGAAGAAGTGGTTGGTGTTGGGTGTTTAATGGTATGGAGCCGTTTGTAATGTTTTCTGTCAGAAGCGGTCGAAGAAACAATTCATGCCTTCCACCAGTACAGTGTCGCCATCCATCACATTAGGTCGGGGTTTGTAGTCGGTGTTGTTCTGGATCCCCAGCCACCCCTGCTTTGAGTTGTTGCTGTTGAGGTAACCCTCAATTTTACTTTTGTTGTCCAGTTTGGTCTGTTTGATCCCTTTTCAGGTTTGCCCTCCGCTGCACTATTTAGTTCCATGTCACCTGACCAGAAGGTGAGGTTTCTGCCCCTCAGCAGGGTCCTGATTCTGTTGTCATCAGGGTTTTTGGCTGGCATACACCAGTTGTCAGTGGTGAAAGTGTCTTTAGGTTTTCTGGAGCTCTTAGCATATTACATGACCTTGTCATTGACAGCTAATCTATTTCTTCATGGAAAACTACATTTAACTATTGTTGGGTAATTAGACATACAATTGTTAGACATACAGCAGCATATCTCCAATGAATCTATGTTTAAGCCTGTAGCTTAAACCTGAAGCTATGTATACTGTGTCTTTTATACATATCAATACTGCACTTAACTATGCTCACAGGCCTACATGCATCACAAACACACTGCACATGCACGCACACGTCACACACCAACATTAAACAATGGTAAATTAAATCTTAGTCCTCTTTGGCAGAATTTTTATTCCTTTTCTTTTTTTAAACTGTTTAAACAACAATTTCTGGTCGAGAATAACTTCAAGGTTTTTCACAGTTGTACTGGAGGCCAGCTCAAAATCAGCTAATCTGTTCATAAGGCCTTTTGGACCAAAAACACTAATGTCTGCTTTACTGGAATTTAAAAGCAAAACGTTTGTGGACATCCAGGCCTTAAAATACTTAAGACATGCCTGTTCTGTTTCATTTGGCTTCAGAGGTAAATACAACTGCATAGCAATGAAAATTGATGCCGTGGTTCTTGATAATATTTCCCATGGGCTGCATATATAGACTGAACAGGACTGGCTCCAGCACTGAACCCTGTGGGACACCTTAGCAGACCCTCATCTGTGTAGAATAAACCCCATTAACATGAACAAACCAGAATATGTCACATAAATATAATTTAAACCAACCTAGTGCTGTCCCTTTAATCACAACATTCCCTAACCTGTGCAGTAAAATGCTGTGATCTACAGTATCAAACGCAACACTGAGGTCCACTAGAAGTAGTATGGACACTAAGCCATTGTGTGAGGCCATGAAGAGGTTGCTAGTGACTCTAACCAGCTGTGTTTCTGTGCTATTAGGTATTCTCAAACCTGACTGAAAAACTTTAAATAAATAATTTCTATACAGGTGGTCCTTTAACTGACTTGAAACCACCTTTTCAAAAATGTTAGATATACATGGGAATTAGGATATTGGTATAATTCACTAAATTGTCTGGTCAAGAGAGACTTTTTTGAGTAAAGGTTTAATCACGACTTTAAAAACCTGCGGCAGATATCCTGAATTTAGGGATAGGTTAATCTGATAGAATATTTTTGTACCAATAATAGAGAAAAAAAATTGAGCAGTCATGTCAGGGATCTAATGCACACCTTCGATTACCTGTATGAGTGTCATCACTTCATCGGTGAGGTTTGGTAAGGTTACCAATGAATTGCGACAAAATAAATCATCATCATAATAATCATAATAATAATAGAATGCATTGCATTTTGTCATAAACTTCCATAAACTGTTTTGGGAATACTCAGTCTGACAGACTTTGTATTTCTTCTATATCACTATAAACAATACCTTAACATGAAGTGTTTCATTTTACATGTACACATACTAATTCCTCTAGCAAATATGCATAGTTGCTTCTTTCCCATCATTAACTACAGGAGTGGGTAAAACGGTCATAAACTGAATTTTTCAAAATCTCTAAATGTCACATCTCAACACATGAGATATGTGTTTCCTTGGGCTGCCGTTGCATGATCATTGTAAATGATGATCCTATGAAATCATCAAAAAGATAAGAAATCATTGATAGCATCATAAATCTCCACTGCTTTCAAGAGGGGTCATAATGGTCATATGTCCTTTCAATCACCCACTAAAATTATACTTTGACTTAAGATTGAATTCACAATTCACCTTCTTGTCTTCCTCCATTATTGTTGGTCATTTTTCTATAAATCTGGGTTTATTTCGCATCATCATCATCCCCTAAATGATATCATCCAATTCTAACAGGTTTAAGTTCGGTGTTCAGTTCAAATTCAAAGCCGTGTGCTGAAAGAGTAATATTTACTCTCTTTAATCCCCTTCTCTACCTCTGCACATTCTCCACCCTACAGAACTGTAGAAGCATGCCAACAACAGCACCCCTCCCTTTGTTTCCTTTTTTCCCCCCACCGCCTACTCTGCTCCCTCCCTGGTAATGTCAGCAGAATGGGTGGCAGGTGTTTGGGTTAAAACACTACGGCACTGAGATGTGGAGTATATACAGGACTGGGCTTAAAAGACTATTGGATACATTTCTGGGGGTTGTCGAAGACAAAAACACTGTTGTCCTCTGAGGATAACCTGAGCCCTCGGAGGCCTAATTCATAGGTTTTACAGCTGTGGAGGCTGTCAGATAAAATGGTGCTGAAAGGTGCCATTGGGTTTGACTGTTTTGTTTGGCAAAATTTATTTCCTCCAGGTGCAGAAGTGGAATTCAGTGAGTCATGGCCATTGATTTCTTGGTTTCTTAGTTCTGTCAAACTGTATTCCCCAATATTTAAATGCTGCAAATACCAAAGCAAGCTTCAACATTTCATTTAAAACCCTGAAAAACCAACAAACAAGCCAAAACCCTTTAAACAAATCATCTGGAGATATTCTCTGAATGAAAGTGAGCCCTCTTTCCTTCTTGTGGTCACAATTGCCTATATTGCCAATCGCATGTGAAAATGTAACTCGTCGCAATCAGTTTTAGTGTATAAATCTGTCATGCCAACAGAATTAAGTAAGCAGCTTTGAAAATCAGACACACGTGTCCTCATCCTCTCTCTCTCAGTTTAGAGAACTTTTGTCTCGTACAGAAAAGTTTGCCCACAACCACTTTTCATCTGATACACAAGCTGAGTTTGTTGGGGACTCCAAAAAGAGTGAGGTCATTAGCTCTGTGGGAATGAAAAGGGAATGAGGAGAGTGAGTTCACCGTGACCCGTGATCGCCCCACAGCTCAGAACTTCGGTTTGGGGTCTTGAGTTGGGCTTGGGAGACATGGGAGAACGATCAGCCAGGGTGGCGTTGCTCCATGTTACTTATTCTAATTTCCCGGCGTGTACTTTCTCATTAAAAAACACTTTCTTTTTACAAGATAAAACACTTGTGACCTTTCCACATTAATACAAGCTACACACATGCTCAGAAAACCGCAGCTACGTCCATGGATTAGTATTTATATCAAGGGAATAAACTTGCCAGCTGCTAAAAAAAAAGAAGGGATATATCCTACATGCTGATGTGAACCAGTTTCTTATAGGATTTTTTTTTCTGTGGCATTTGGACCACCTGAGTCAAGGCTGTAATGCAGGAATGAGAGTCAGTTTCCAGTTTGCAGCACATACAGCAAAAGTTACTTGTTTACCTGGTCTACGTCACCATGGATCCTTTTTACTCAGAAATACAAAAACACAAGCATTGGCCAATCAAATTGCAGTTTGAGCTAGCCAGTGTAATCGTACATCGCATCGGGGTGGGACTCTTTATATGCAAGCGGCTTAAGTATGTGGCTGGCAGTCGGAAGTTTAATTGGAGGTCTATGTTATAATGACGGTTAAGGAAAACCCCTTTTATGGAAGGTGCATACTGTGATTTTTTTTTCTTTTATTGTTTGAAGGCAACTGCAAACGGTACAGTGGGTATAAAAGTAATGTAAACATACAGCTTGTCACTTTAGTTTGTTTTCCTCTTTTTTCCCCTCGTCTTTGTCCTCGTAACTGGACGCCCTCTGATGACCTAACCCATGGTAGGGATGTGTTTGGGCCCTGTTGTAGAAGTTCCTGAAATGTGTGGGTGCATGGCAGTTCCTGGTAAAGGAGAAATGATTTAGGTGGCATAGGAGTACCCCAACCCAAACTAATGGAAACGGGTCCAGTGTTTTCCTGCTAGTCTGATTTGTCCCGCCACTGGGCGTGATCCCCATGTTTCCCATGTGACATTTTCCTCCTCTATCTGTTTTTTGATTCAATCTTTTATTTTGGACTTTTGGTTTTTGGCTCGCCTTTTCAGGGATGGCATTGTCTATAAAATAAATACATACATACATTTTTGTGTTCCACCTACATTGGGATCTCCCCTTTGCATCCCCTCTCGACAGTTTGACAAATATTATATGATAATATGAGCTATTAATTCCTTATGGCTTTTGATGCAGTGCCACTTGAGGGATCCAACCTCATGAGTGCCCAGATTAGGCTGATGCCTAGATACCATGAATTGTTTAATAACATTGTGCACAGCGAAGTGCAAATTTGGTTTAATTAAGTTTTTATGACCAGGAAAACAATGTGCTAACATGGACATATACTACACTGTGTCCAAGTGTCATTACAGGACACGGAACAGATGCGATGTCTAGACATTAACTAAACAAAACTAGTGAAATTTGTTACCCCCTTCCTCCAACCCCACCCCATCCACACGATTTGGCAAGGATGTATAAGGGTGAGGTTTCAGCAGTCAGGAGTCAGAGCTGACATGAGCTGGATTAGAGTAGATGGGCTTTTGTCCAGTCTCTACATTCACTATGTTTTTACAACTATTATGAAGAGTTATGTGGATTATACTAATCTGCTTAATCCCTTCTTGAATTGCGCTCTTGTTTGATGCACACCCAGACACAAATGCTCACAGAGTCGCACACCTTTTACTCGCACCTCCAACTCCAACACCCCTTGTCTTTGCTTTTGTTTGACTCCTTCCCTCCTTCCTCTCCCACTCCCCTCGTCTCCT
Organism: Xenentodon cancila; assembly: GCA_014839995.1. Lineage (NCBI taxonomy): Eukaryota > Metazoa > Chordata > Actinopteri > Beloniformes > Belonidae > Xenentodon > Xenentodon cancila. The sequence goes on along the minus strand of CM026214.1, from coordinate 11,289,254 downwards.
TTGCTCTCTGAGGCTGTACAGCCTTTCCGTGACTAGCTGTCATTAATCTTCTCTCTCTAGGGGCAGGATTTTGACTGCGTGCCAGGAAGCGCTCATACAAAGCCAAGACAGCAATCCAAAAAAGCAGAGACGACTTTTTTTTTTTTTTAGTTTCAGAGCACCAAGTTGTTTACCCTCAGGGCAACACTACTGCACACAACAAAGGAATGACTCTCCACGCCCCTCATACATCACACACAATGTCCATGCATAAACTCATTTAAATACCTTTTCCTGTGCATGAATACACGTATACCTGCACGTATGAGATCAAATATCTCACAATGAGTAAACCATTGCCTTGCATGATGTACATATTATCAATGTGATTTTGAGTTCAGTAAATTTTGTCACCAATTTAATAGTTTTTTTGTTTTTTTTTCACTCATCGGTTTATGCAGCTGAGACATCACATAACAGTAGTTTGTGAGAAGAAAAAAAAAATTGACAGCATAAGTACATGAGTCAGTTAACTACTGTTGACACTTGAGTGTGATCTGATCAAACTATAAACAACCTCGTAGCATAACAGTGTTTCCAGGAAGCAACAAATACCTGTAGGTCTTTCTCAGCATACTTTTTAATGTTTTTTCTTTTTTCTGTCTCGTCTCTGTCAGTGGCCTGGATGGCGGGTGAATCAGACTTCACCTGCCTGCTCACAGTTCTCAGCAGGTGAGTGGAGCCCCTACGTCATCCTCTGTGTGCTGGAAGCAGACTCTGGACTTTGTGTTGCACTCAGCCGGTCAGAGCAGAGGAATGACTAGTGCCCCCTAATAAAAACACAAACCCTTCATAAAAACTTATTGAGAGGTTTACAGTCCATTGTTGATGCTATAAATGTCAGAGGACATGAAAGACAGAGGAGTGGAGATACGCTGTGAACTAACAGCTTTTGTTTGGAGTCCTTGTCTTCATATGTGTGAAAGCATGTGACTCAGGAGGTCACTGTTGCTTATAAATGGGCTTGGTCTTTCTTTGTTATCTCATTATGACCTGTTTTAAACATGCATGCTCTGGTTTTTACCTTTTCTGTTAAAGGACAAACCGTCATCTGCACAATTAAAAAGACATGAGGGGCCACCAGCAGTGGGCGTATTGCAGTATCTCATCCTAACAACAAGTGCTCCATTCAACCCTCATCAACCACATCAAAACACACACATGCTTTACTCCCTTACAACACACCATCCAACCTTGACAAACCACCACCAGAAACCACTTAACTTACCCACAGATCCTTTATAGTTTCTTCACTTCAGTGTAGCCAGACCACCAGCCTTTGCTTCAAGCACCCCATCCCCCATCTTCAGTGATCCAAAAACAGAAACTTTACACTCACTTTGAACAAACACGGAGCAGAAAATTCCTCACTTTGTGGTTTCTTTTTTTTTCTTTTTTGCTAAAACCGACATAGTCTCTGCATTTGGATGCACACTAATGGTCTTTGTGTGAAAAACCTTGCAAAGTAGCAGCCGCAGACACCTTTTAGCTGTGCAGTTATCTTTAAAGTGGACATGACAAGCTTTTTCATGTTTTGTGACTTATTTAAACTGTTTCAAAGATAATTATTTCTTTATACCTTAAACGTGTAAAATTCAACCAATCAGAATAAACTTGGATGGCCTGTGAATATTCTACTAATAAGAAAAAACAGTATCCTCTCATTTTTATGGAAGGTGTATGCTGTGATTTATTTATCTTTTTATTGTTCTAAAGTAATTTCAAATAGTATGATGGGTACAAAAGTAATGTACAGTAAATGTACCACTTGTATGGCAAAAATGTCTGGTAATGGCTTTCTAATGTTCACTTGAAAAGTCAAACTTACATTAGGTTCAATATTATTAGATTCTAATGTGCTGTGCTGTGGTTTTGAGACCGTATTTCTTTGGAAATGTGTTTTTTTTTTTTTTTGTTTGGTTTTTTTCCCTCTAATTGTACAGTCATCTGAGAACTAATATCTGTCTAGACCAACTGAAACACACAAACACACACTGGGATGTTGGATAGTGTATTTGGGAGTCAAAAAGATGATATTAGACTAGAAGGTTATTGTTTATCAACCAAAACAATTACATATAAAACTTCAGAAGAAAGACAATCAGTCAAATTCAACTACATTCATTTTTTGTTATAGCTTTCATTTCAGCTACTAATAAAATATTTACAGTAAAAGAGGTGGGAGGTGGAGAGAGTGTTGAAAAAAAAAAAGAAAGACTCTACAACACAAAATCATCACCGTGCTAAAAGTGGAAGTTTTAGATGGCACAAATATAATTTGTTTAGAAAGATGAGTATCAGTATAAGTACTTATTTCACATGGAAGTAATTGCAACTTAAATGACACAGCTCGGGGCGGATATGAATTATTGTCATAATCCTTTTTGACATGCCCACTGAGAAGCACACTCTGTGAAGTGCCATATCACAGTAATTGATGGTTCATTTTTAAAAAATAAAAAGAAGATATAATTACTTTTTTAAGCTGACATAAAAATGAAAACCTTTAAACTGTTCAAACAGACCCATCTGTCCCCTGGCTAACAGCAACAATCATTCGGTCGTATTTCACTGCGTTTGCCTGGAGGGCGAACGAACCTGCCTCAGCTGTCACGCCAGCTTATGGTTTGGTGAGTCAGCATCAGCAGCAGCAGTCGGACCTCAGCGTGCCATTCTCAAACATCAAAAGTGTGGCCTGAAGTGAGCTCATTTGTGTGGACTCTGAAGTATGGCATGCGCTGACTCCAAAGAGCCGCTCAGAGGACGAAATACAGACAAAATGGTTTTAAGTGTTTCTTATTTCTGTTGCCTGGTGTCAACAAAAAAACAATGATGACAATAAGGGAGTTAAGATAATTATACTGGATTAACCAGTCAGAGAACCCGCTGATTATTTAAACTTCTTTGAAGTGACTGTTGGATATGTTACACAAGAATGTTTCCTCATGGCGCAGAGTTCAAAACAAACACTGCTGCTCCTTTTGGACTTTCCACAAATCCGGCATAAAAAAATCAGGTTTGAATTTAGTACATTCAAATGCTAACAGATTGCTACTCCAATACATTTATATACCGTAAAGAAAAACCTTAGTTGGACACCTATACATGTTTTACATTATTACTTTTGGTGGTAAATAATGGCCTCAGTTGGTTCATTTATGTTTCTACATGCTTTCAGGGGCTTTTTAGCATTCAGTTTTTGTGATCACGACTGTCTGACAGGACTGAGGAAGTTGCAGTTCCCAAACTGCTGCCTGACGTGACCGGAGAGAAAGTGATGTGACTGCTGCGCACTTCGTCATACTCCAACCTTTCTACCTCTGAACGTCAACTCAGCTAAAACCATTTTGAAATGAATGTAATGAGAAGAACTGTATAAATGACAAACAAAAAAATACCACACAAATGTATTAAAAGTATATCAAATAATATATTTATAGTCCTAATTATTTTCAAAACTGACAGTATGGTAAAACAAAATCAAATAAGGCAAGATTACAGCATGCTTTTTGACTAAAAAAGAAAGAAAAAAGCCTCCCAGGCGCACTTTGGAGTGTGAGGAAAGACAATCTGCTGTTTTACAGCTCTGACCCAACCATCACACCTTAAATCCAGGGCATCCACTGGCTTCAGAGAAAAAGGCAATTGTTCCCAGCGAGAGCACAGAGGGACGGAGATGAACGGGGGAAGGAAACAATGGACGTGGGCAAATAGCAAAGTTTGTGTTACAGCATTACTGGAGGATTGTAAAAGTTTGCATTAACTGACCGTTTCTGATGACTTCACTTGGATCTGACAGTTTGTGCCAACAGAACCTGAAGACTATAAGAAGCTTCTCTTTATTGGTTCACGCCGGTTGCTTCATATTCCCAATCAAACGGCCCCTTTGTCTCAGCGTTTCGTCCATGCACAGCCAAACAGTGCGCCGCATTGACGAGACGCAGACAGATTATCTTGTTTGAATGGCTTTTCCAGAGCAGCAGAGAGGCCAGCACAACAATAGGTAACTTGTTGTAGCCACAACAATCTAATATTCATTTAACATAGCCTTGTTGTAGGGGGCTGCTCACGCTGGTACAGTAACTGTTTGTATTTGCATAATACACTTCACCTCAGCAGATCTGCTAATTGGGCCGGTTGGAAAGAGACAAAAGCCTCTGCTGAAAGAGAGCAGCAGGCACAATTATCACAGGAGACAATAATGTAGGGATTGAAATAATTTCTTTTGTCGTTGAGTGGGACTGTCCTTTTCTCTCTGACATGCTGACTTCAGACAGAATACAAAGAGCAGTCAGGACTCACGAGAAGCTGGAGCACAGAAAGTAGCTGTTACCGAACGAATCTTGAGCATAAACAAGAGGAGAGCCACGTTTCTGAGCGATCTATACTTTCTGTATCTGCTTTGGTCTGTTAATAGGAGCCATGTGAGTATGTGTGCTGGCACGTGAAGGAAGGTGTTGTGTGATTGAACAAGCAGAGAAAAAAACTCTCCCCAACTCGTATGTTCAAAATCACTGATTGAAGTCACATGTGAAGCTGGCTAAGCTGGCATGAAGTTGTTTTTTTTCCTTCTCTTTGTCTTTCTTTGCTCAGAGATGATGGATACCCAAGCTGTGTAAGAACATGTCAGACTTCTCCCCGGTTTCTGAGTTTTTGCTGGAGTGCAGATCGAAGGAAGTGCGTGACTGAGTTTGGCAGTCGGAACGGAGCTGGCATCCACAAACCCGATTTGGACTTGTTTTATTACCTTCCCCAAAAGTTCAACATCTGTTAGATTACAATCATTCACACGCAGCAATAAATATTTTGCATGTTATTCACACAGATTTTTGTGTCTCCGCCTGAGCTGTAAACTAAGACCAACATGAGTTTAAAATGACTGGAAAAGTCTGTGGTTGGATGATTGGAACAAGAAAAAACGCTGAATTAGCTGGTCAGTTCAAATCACTGCTGCAAGGATTTATGTTTTTTATTTTTTTTTTTTATTTAATCGTTCACTCCTATCAAACAAAAGAGTAATTGTTCTCCTTTTGTAACATTACCTTAAGTTTCCTATGGCCTTCCGACACATTTTTTAAATTTCTGGGTCTTTTATAGAGATAACTTTAAGTTTAACTGCGTGTACTTCAACCCTTTAAAATCGGAGATGTTTATAGATACAGTTTGCATATGACATATCATTAAACAGCATGAGGTGGTTCCATTCACTCTGATTTAATTTAGTTTGTTGCATGTTCTTATGCAGTTTTATTTATTCACATACAAAACAAATGGTGACATTTAAGAAAAACTCATATAACTTTTATATTTATGCCCCACAGTCAGATAAATTCCTGGTAAATGCCATACCAAGCAAGTCAGTTCTCTACATGTGGCCTCGGTTAGTTCCCTTCAAATACATATAATCAATAAAAGATGAGCAAATCATAAATAATTAAAGCACAAGATAAACTTTATTCTTGTATTCTTTATTTTTGTTCTTGTTTGACTTATTTCTTTACATTCTGTTTCATATTTGTCAGTGAAAAATGTTTAATATTGTGTAATGTTCATTACATGTCACAAAAGTGTTAAAGATAGTAAATCTTCAGCACTTAATTGGAGAATAGACCCTGTTACGAACCTTTAGTTGCAGCTTGGTTAACCTGCGCATTTACGACTTCAAGGCTGAACTTCTGCATTTCCTTCTTAGCAGTCAGTTCCCAGATTTCTTTGAAACATTATCAGCTCAATATCCAAGCTCAATTAAAAAAAAAAAAAACCTAAAGGCCCATAGATGGTCATTTGTGGTACTGAAGTTTCCAAAAGTAAAACTGGAGGGAAGCCTTGAGCTATGAGGTTCTTCTACTGGGAAACATGCTCCCAGTTTGGGCTCAAGAGGCATAAATCTCCTCAATTAGGCTTAAAACGTTCCCTTTTCTTCTGCTTTCTTTACTCTCCATGTACACGATTGCTGTCATTAAGTCTTTTCCAATCGCAGATATTTATGGCCTGATTATCTTTGTGTTTGTTGGGGTCTCTGCCTCATTCTTTCATAGCATCAGCTACACTACCAGATCTTCCTTCCTAAAGCAAATACTTTTTAAGAGCTCGCGCCTCTGGATCCTGAATTACCCACCTTATGTGGTAAGAGCCAACCCCACCAAGGGACCAAGACCTCAGTGTGTTTCAGACTGAAGCTTATGTAAACAAATGTAAGTATTAAAAAATAAATAAATTAAAATTATAACTGATACTCTGTAGGCAGCACGGTGGCTTAGTGGTTAGCACTGTTGCCTCACAGCAAGAAGGTTCCCGGTTCAATTCCCGGCCCGGTGGGTCTTTCTGTGTGGAGTTTGCATGTTCTCCCCGTGCTTGCGTGGGTTTCCTCCGGGTACTCTGGCTTCCTCCCACAGTCCAAAAACATGCAGGGTAGGTTGATTGATCTTTCTAAATTCTCCCTAGGTGTGAATGTGAGTGTGATTGGTTGTTTGTATGTGGCCCTGGATAGACTGGCGACCTGTCCAGGGTGTACCCCTGCCTTTCGCCTGATATGCGTCGGGATAGGCTCCGACAGACCCCCGTGACCCGGAAACGGATAAAGCGGGTATAGATAATGGATGGATGGACTGATATTCTGTTCTGGGCGACTGTTCTAGAGCCTCTAGAGCTGATTTTGTAAAGAAAAATGCTTTATGAAATCAAAAAAACATAACGGAAGCGCTGCACATTCTCTTTGGAATACACTTATTCAACAGTTGAGTATCCGCGGTCGGAGACGTCTTCAGATCCGCTGCCACAGACCTCAGCAGGTGGGCCTTCTTGTCCACAGCTATTACCTTCTGTAACAGTGATCCTCAATTCTGGTTCTCAAGGCCCGCTGCCATACGTGCTATTAATGTTTTTATTCCCCACTACATCTGATTCAAATGATTGCATCACAGCCAACTTGCCTTCAAGGTCTGCACAAGTCTGATAGTAGCCCATTTATTTGAATCAGGTGTGCTGGAGCAGGGAAACGTTTTAAAGTGCGCACGGCAGTGGCCCTCGAGGACCGAAAAAGAGGAACACTGCTCTGTAACGACTCTTTCAGGAGGCTTAATCACTGACAGTTACTGCAATATGCTACTTCCCTTTGGGGATGAATAAAGTATTATTGAACTGAACTGAATCAAATGTACAGATACTGTTTCCAATTGCACAAATTTACGGATCCTTTATGTCGCCTGCTTCTTTGAACACTTCACATATTATTATCACAGTGGTTATTGACTATATCACTGACTTCATAACAGAAGTCTAATAGTGTGATCAGAAGTTACCTAATAAATAATCCCAGTTTCTACTACGGCCTACTACAAAAGTACTTTTGGTTCTTCTGTTTCAGACTTAATGGGCTCTTTGAGTTCAGCTGCTGTGCGAGCAAAAGTAAGAACAATAATCATAACAATAATAACAATGATAATAAAAGGAACGTAACAGGGAAAGAAGATCAATGTTTTTAAACTGCCGGTAAGACCTAACGAGGGACGATTTCCTGCTTCCAGTCAATCACAAAAACATACAGCAGTTACTTCAGAGAAACTTCCAAGCAGGTGCTGAGTCAGTGAGAGGAGGAATGCCAGAGGAATGGGGAGGGAAGGGTTGCCTGTTGGAGTGTGTGCGTGAGAGAGAGAGTGTGTGGGGTGAAGTGTGTGAGAGAGTGTGAGTAATACTGAGTGGAAGCCAAGGAGGTGAGGAGAGAACAAGGGGAGGAGACTCTCTGGGGATTGCGTGCGGACATCAAATATTTACCTGTAACAAAAAGAAAGGGGAAGGTGTAGAAGGCAGAAAAGGAGAGGGGAAAAAAAAGGCCGTGGTTTACAGGGGTGGGCGGAGACCCAAAGCCTGAAGCATGAGCTTCGCACGCAACTTAACAATACTACCTTTATGAAGACTGTATTGCATTAGTCAGTGAGCACCCACACGCGCACACACACACACACACACACACACACACACACACACACACACACACACACACACACACACACACACACACACACACACACACAGACTCACATAAGATATTGCACATGGGCACACACATACACACGCCATGGCGTTTACCAGGAATACATGACTGAATGAGAGGGAGGGATACTGTGACTTCTTGATAATGAGATCAAAGCCGGTCCAGGTATTTTGTGGCTATATGTACAACCATGTGCACAATCTGTTCGACAGAAGGGGTACTTGTCTCCATCGGAGCTCAGCCGAGAACTAATAGTTTTAAAAGCAGATGTTGAGCATTCCCTCTTGTCGTAGAGCCTCCCTGTGGCTCCCCCGTTCACTTTTCATCATAAATGGTCTGCAAATAAAGAAAATGAGAGACAGCTTTTGTTGTGGAGATCACAGAGGGTCTGGGGAGTTTACCTGCAGGCACTTTTGCTTTCTTTGTGGGTCTCAATCTCCCATCTATATTATCACAACTCGCCATCTCTTGGTTTCCTAATCTGTTCCGAGAGTAAAGACCCTGGAAAAGCCTGGCCTTGTGTGGGAGTGATAATATATTACTAAGAGCCATGTGTAAGTTTTGCTCCTTCTGGTAATGACCCTCATAAAAAAAAACCTGTATTTAGGTGCAGTTTCACACAGTCCAAAATAAGACATTAATAATTAAACAATTCAGAGTTGTTATACTTTTCATGCTTCATTGTGCTTTGCGTTGCCCTAATGATCATCCAACATTTACCCAGGACAGTTATGGATAAAAAGAAAAAAACCACACACAACATCTCTGCTTCTGCAGATTTCTTTTTCTATTAGGTGAACAGTCTGTCAGTCACAGCTCTGATTGGCAGCTAGCGTGTCAAAGGCAGAGTTAGTGGGATTTAACTCAGGGCGCCTGCGGTCAGCACAATATGTGTACTATAAATAATTTGGCTGTTTAAAGTTGTGTTATTGTGTGAGCAGAGAGCACGAGAGAGAAGGAGCGAGAGAGAGCGAGAGAGCCACACAGACACACACTCACACACACATTGAGATCAGGGCTTCCTCTCCCGTGAGTGTCTGCAGTCAGAGCGCAGGTACAATAGGCAGCATTGTTCAGCTGGCAGGCCCCTGCGTGCCGGCTCCCCCTCCATACCTGAGCACAGAGACAGGTGTATTTCTTCTAGTCACGCATAGCCCTGCCACACTCCCAGCTCTTGACACACTGCTTCCCACTAAGATATCGCACACACACACACACACACACACACACACACACACACACACACACACACACACACACACACACACACACACACACACACACACACACACACACACACACACACACACACACACAACTTAACCCACTCACTTTTCCTTCTGTTTCACATTTTCCACGCTTTGTCCTGACAAAGGTGCATCGAAGAATGATATTAATTCCTCCTCCTCATCAGTCTGCCCAAAATACTAAATAAAATACTAAATAAAAAACTGTTGGTTGGGATAAAATGTTTTGTTTAGACCTTTGATCGACACTTTAATGAAGTATCATTGATAACAGTGGCCTCAAGTCTCTTTAGGTCCACATTTATGACGCACCTCCTTCTGTTTATTGTGACTGTTCTCTCTGCCTTTTTCCAGGACAACATCCCCATCGAATGATTCTTCCATCACCAATGCTTGACCATACGTATTGTGCAGGTGGTCAATTCCTCTTTATTTCCTCTCATAGTCTTAGAGTCATTATGTATGAGTACACAACCAGCATCTGAAGACTTTCAGTGGACTCTTTCTTGCTGAATACATACATTCATTCCATTCCAACTTTTCCCAAAGTGAATGTTTAAACCTTTAAGCAGCATTAATACGGGTGGAGTGAGGAGCTACAAAGAACATTATGTCAGCTCGTAAATTGTTTTATAGAACGGCACATTCGGTGCTGCACACTCACTGTTTATAACTAGGGCTTCAAATTTTTGATGTTTATGTTTATTCTCAATAACCACTCAATAACCAAGAAACTGGCAAACACAGAAACAAACAAAGTCACGGTAACACCATTGTAACACCCCGGGAAGGATAGTTTGACCAGATAAATTGAAGCAGGAATGAGTCACAGGCTACACATCAGCGGTACTGTGCAGCTCGTCCAGGCCAAAAGTTAATGCAATTTCTACTTAAGTGGTAAAACATGTTTGAGTGAACATTAAAAACCCAGTTACAGTTTGACATCTTAATGCAGCGTGATTGGGGAAGGCCTGAAGGGAGCAGGAGATAAAGGGAGATGACTGGGAAGAAAGGAAGTTAATTTACCAAAATCTTTACGGTTAGCATGATTTGAATAAGTGGTTGCAGGGGGGTTGTGTCATTGATTACATGGTTTTCTTTGAAAAGGATCGCTCTTCCACAGATCTGACTCCCTGAGTTTCTGGAAGGAATCCAGCTCTATCAGTCTCATAGCACAAGAGGATTAGCTCTTTGTCCCGGGTGCCCCCTACAAAAAAGTGGTGCACGGCACATTACGTTTTACTATGTAAAACGGGCACGGGCTATTTTTGAGCAGTTCTTACATGAGAAATCTTCAGCCACGCCACTCTGAAACCTCTCCCTGACCCTCTCTTCAGCTTTACTTGCACGTTCCAGCCGCGAGGCCAAAAAAACAGATGGAACTCTGCATGTTTGGCCGAACATGGAACGACATCGGCTGCCAACGTGGGCGCTGACCTCAGGCTTCCTGGACGATATTTATCAAATAAATTCCTGGGCGGATGTAGCAGTAATAACGCCAATGAAAAGTGGGAGATGTGTGAAAATAAGCGGGACAACAAAGTGCCGTGGGCTGGCAAAATTGTACTGGGTGCCATGCCAGCATAAACAGCATGTGTTCATTGGGAAACACTCATTGCACCTTTCATTGCTGTTTTTGACATCCATCCCTCTATTTCTAGCCCATATTGCTCCTCATATCACCATACTATGAGCTAGTTAGAGTGGCGGCAAGGCCTGCATTAATAAGAACTCTCTCTGTGTCTTTTGGTCTTATGGGCTCTTGTTCTTTATCCTGTCCCTGAAGCTTGGGCACTCAGAGCCACATAAGGAAACATTTGTTCCCAGTCTGGTTGAATGGAGCCTTGTGTTGGAGGTAGTCAAAGAGATACAAGGGGATAGGACATCCAAACAGTCCAACACAAGAGCTCCTCTCTGAAGCCCCTCTCTGTCTGAGCTGGGCCAGTAATGAATGTGCTCTAGTCTTAATCACTCTCAGAGTGCGCACTGGAGATATGACTGACTCAATTGTCCTCTATTTTTCTGTGTGTTTATAGCCACAGTGGGCATAGATGTCTTTTACTTTGAGCAAATATTGTATTTGCTTCTCTACCACTGCATTAAAGGAGATTTCCATGTAGCGTAAATTTCACTGTTGACTGGCTGCTTATAACAGTCAGGAGCGTCTCTGCTGTCTTTCTGCCTCGTTTCGCCTGGATCCTCTGATGCATTCCTCTTTTACGTCCCATCTGTTTGAGCAGCCTTCAGAAAGGCTTTCGTGGTCTCTGGATATGATTACCCTTGTAACACCAATCTGGAAAACATTTGTGTGCACATTAGCACATACCGACTCAGAGTTAAGGGTACATGTGGGCACACACACATGCAGACATGCTACATGTGCATACACACTTTGGGAAATGATGGATAACCTTTAAGGTCTCTTGTGATGTCACCTGATTATTGAGCATGAAAGCATTCATCACATAGTTTCGATTAAAACACAGCCACCTCTTAATACCAATACGAGATAACTTCTTCTTCTAATGTCATAACTCAGTCTTAATTTGTGATTAATGAGCAAAGTCAGAACTTTGGTAAAAGAAGCGAGGTCAGCACAGTAAACCAGACAAAAATGCATAACCCTCCTTTTCTTCTTTTTTTCCCAAAAGGAAAAGAAAACCCTTCACACAGCAGCGGTGGCTGAGGAATGTGAGACAGGAATGCTGTTGAGTTACTATAAAGGGAGTTTGATCACTGAAAAACAATGTCTTTGTGTTTTCATTTCTAGCTCTTGTCACGCAACGCTGTGTGCACAAACCCCTGCAGCTTTTCAACCCCTGCACAAGAGAGAAAGCCATCAAGTACATGCAATTGACGGAATCAGTGTGATTCAGGTACTCCTGGACCGTGCTGGCGTTAAACCAGAGTGAAGTAAAAAGTGGAGTGGAGCTTCACCTGCTCATATGTAGATGTAATGTAACAGCTAGGAGGTTGTTGATATATTACAATTTTATTTAAACCTTATTACTATATTGGTTTTCAGGGAATCTAATGAGTATTATTTGCTTAGCTCAAACTTCATTCTTTTGCCATGTTTAATTAGTTTGGAAATCACTTGGGATATACCATGCCTTCAGTAATTTTATCGTAATGATATTGAACATGTTCTATTCAATCAGTATGTTTTGAATATAATTTCATACATTAAAATTCAGATAGTAATCAATGTTTTTACCCAGGTCCCTAACTCAATTTGTCCATCTTTAAGCCTTTACAGCAGCTGATAAGTTGAATAACAGGCAGGTTATGCAGTTGAAATTTTGCTGTATGAATCTCTTCCACTTCCAGGGAATCCAGTCCTTTTTTTTTTTTTTTTTTTTTTTTTGATCTCAGATAGACAAGGAGGCCTGGAGGCAGTTTGAACATGAAAGTGAGCTAAGACAGACAAGAGATGCATTCATTGGAAGGTGATTCAAGACACCGACATCTCTGTATCTCTCTCCACTGACAGATGATCATTATTACTCACACACACTGCTCACACGCAACCTGAAATCAATCCAACAGCTGATGGATATAGCGTTATTAGATTATTTTCATATACTTATGAAATTTTAAATTAATATATTACATTATTTTATGTATTAAAAAAATGTATTGCTTGTTTTGTTTTTTTGTTTTTTAATATATACCCTGATCAGGATATCCATAATGCCTTTAACGGGATTTATACTTTTTTTTTTGTAAAGCATTTTGTGAGCCTCTCTCTGTGAAATGTGCTATATAAATAAAGTTTACTTACTTAAACAAGTTTTTTTAGTTTAGTAAAAGGCTGTTCGCTTACTCGTTTCCACATATTTTGGCAATGAAAAGAATTTTACTACAATTACCGTCATGCCTTGCGCGCCTACGTTTCCTGTGCAGCATGGGCAGCAGTGCGCGGCTGCAACTATGGCTCAGTGCGGCTGCAGCTCTTCTCGGAGCAGCAGAGACGCTTGTTGGAGCTACTGCGGAGACGGCATCGCATCGGACTTCAACAACAACAACAACGAAAGCCCTTTCATCTCCTATTGCGAAAAGAAACCTTTGTTTGCCAGGTTATTTTAAAACAAGGATTTTTTTATTTTTTTTTTTGTTTTCAAATTTAAAGGATTAAACTGCTTCTGGCGTTTCAGCGCTGACACATGTGGAGAACTTTTTGCCCAAACCCCGATCCCCATGGCATCAACGGATGGATTCAAGACTCAAGCTGTGGATCTTTTACGGTACAAAAAGGGGATGTCGAGGACTGCTTGGGTCTTACTGTTGGACAAGTCAGCTAAGGGACAGTCGAGTCTCTTGGGATACTTGGGATACTTGGGATACACGCGTGATCAAGACTGGTCAGGGATGATCAGTTATGTTAAACGTCTGGAAATCCAGAACCGGTGTGTGCAGTTTCGGAGTTTTGCTTTGACGCAAAGAAACCCCAAGAATATAATGGAATATAATTGGAGCGCTGCGCTCCAGTGGATGTCCAGTGGATTTTGGATAACGTCAGCAAGACTCTCCTAAACCAGCAGGTATGTGGTAAAGATGCAGTCCTCAGTGATTATTTATCTTTCTCCTCTTTTTCTTTTTTTTTTTTTTTTTAAATAACAAGACATGTTATTAATAGACGCAGTTTGTGTGTGTTAATTAATGAGGCATCTTTCTGACTTTCTGGAATAATGTGAAATCCCTTGCTTGTCAAAGTGTTTGTTTTGGCCAAAGGTTCTGCTGTTATCTCCCCAACACACCCATTTGGTCTATCAAACTGCTCTTTATTATCAAATTGTACGGCACTCATGGGGATAATAAGGTCCAATCCCAGTGGGGTGCTTTATATTTGGCCTGCACAGCCTGGCCAGTCGACCCATTAATCATATTAGGTTCACCTGTTCAGTGTGAGAGAACCCAGCTCTGCTGCTCTCAAAAAAAAACCTTCGCTGTAGTAATTTGATCAACCATCCAAAGTGGACTCATTTTACAGTCTGCTGAGAAATGCTTCTTCCACCTCAAAGTCCAATTCTCACATTTTTAAATGCACACTTTTTTTTTTTTTTAAGGTGCTAGTAATGCACCTGCAGTGCCAGGTGTGCACGACCCGCTGACGGACCTGCCACAGGCTGTGAAAGACCATGTGTGGCAGAAATGAATGCACAGTGTGGATACAGTGTCCATAAAAAGCAACATGTTGGCCTGCCACCTCTTGTACAGTGGCTCCATTCAGTTGACAGTAAATCAGTTTGAACCCCTGTGCCCTCGGGATGGCCCGTCCTGTGAGGCGCCTGTCATTCCGACTGGCTGCCTTCGACCTACGGCTTGGTGTGTAGAACGAGTCCAATCTGTTAACGCTCGGATAAGGTGTGTTTTAGATGCTTCATTCGAGTAGAACCTGCAGGTGCTCTGCGATAACACAAATGGTACGTTTTTAAATGATGATATAAGTATCCCGAGCTCGGAAAGTTGGCATCTTCTTCAGGGATGTTTGGTGACATAATAACGTTGCAGTGCAGGGAGGTGTGAGTCTGTTGTTGTGTGTGTGTGTGTGTGTGTGTGTGTGTGTGTGTGTGTGTGTGTGAGCGAGCGTGACTGTGTGTTCCTTCATGTGGTTCAGCTGTTGTTCCTCAATCCCATACACTTCCTTAGGAGTGAAGAATTCGATCTACTGTCGGGGCAGGGCATAGACACTATATGCATGTATACAGTGAAGAGCACAGGCCGAGCACCCGTTAAAACGCATCACCCCCTCATGCCCACCCCCATTCTATCAAAAAAAAAAAGTCTTCTCCAAACAAGACCCCCTTTCTCCACTGAAGAGGGACCGTCTGTCTAATGCCAAGTGACTCTCATGGCCAGCATTGACGGTGGGACACTTGCTTCACAAAAGGAGCTGAAGTGTCAAATAAACTCGGTCAGAGCACCCGACACACAAGAATTCCTTTATCTGGCACCCTGGGAGGCAGACAAAGACAGACTTTGTGTCAGTAAGCGGGCCTTGACTAAACACAGGGGCTTTTTATTTAAAAAAAAAAAAAAGAAGAAGAAAGAGAAAAGGAAAACTCTTCTCCTCACAACTTCTGCTTCCTCTTCTTCGTCCTCCTCGTGTCGTCTGAACGCCGGAGCCGGAGCAGGTACCTGCATCTGTCCCGCATCACTCCTGCGATTGTGCGAAATCCTCAAAAAGACCAGACGAGATGCACTGACGGACATCAGAGCAGCCAGAACACGAGCATAAATGTTCGTTTTTATATCTACATTCGCACGAATGCTTGAAACCATCGCGGAGAATATTATAAAAGGGGATGTTTGTTTGTTGTTGTTTTTTACTGGACAAGGATGCCAACAGTGTTGTCATAGGATATGCTTTTCCTTAACCGCAGCGGACGCCTGGTGGTTTAGACTTTATTATTAGCACTTCATTTCACATTCAGCCTTTTTTTTTATTCTTATCTACATTACTGTTGTCAAGAATGGGGTCTTATGTTGCACAGTTTTGCAGCACATGGTGTGTGACTGTGGATTGGTGCAGTTGTTCATGACCTCAAAGTCTCACCGAACAGTTGTTGGGTTTACCAGGAAAGTGGTAGGTGCGTATGCATCCTTTCAAATAAAAACGAGCAGTCCCAAGACAGGTCTGCGGCCCCTGAGCTGAATCCTGCTGGTCCCGGAGATACACATGTGCATCCCCCTCCCCGGCATGCTAAAACAGGCCTTCGCAGACAGCAGCGGCCCCCAGCACAGTGCCCAGGGTAAACGGATAGAATTGCACCAGTCGCAGTGTTAATGGGGTGTTTATGAGCTTAGGTTGAGTGGTGATTTGTCTTGTCGAAACCCGAGGCCCGGCTCGGGTCTCCGACTTTGATCGAGCTCTTGGGGTGGCGACGGGGCCCGAGCAGCGTGACCTCGGGGTGAACCAAGACTCTGTGTCATGATCATTTTTGACCACTGGAGGGAAAAGTTTGCTTCATTAATTACATGCCTTTTTTTTTTTTTTTTTTTTTTTGTCCTTCAACTTCGCCCACGGCATTACCTCATCCCACCTTCAGGTAGAAAGCTCATGTTACAGGGAAATATCACTCCATCGCTGGTGTCGGATAGTAAATGACCTTTTGTGAGAAATATCCGACTGTTTAAAAAAAACCAAAATAACTGTCTCCGATGTGTATGCTTGCATACAGAGCGCCGTTCCCACTCAGCCCTACTGTGTTTAGAATGGGCTCTAAAGTTTGTCTAAACAGGAGAACTGTCATTTATTAGTAGTGCAGGAACAATGGGGAGTTTGTCTCTGGAGTGGTGGGGGCCAGAGGGGGGCCGGTGGAGCCAGGGGAGGGTGGCCTGAGATTGGGCAGCAGTCTCTGACCAAGAACAAGCCCCTGTCTGATGGAGAGAACTGCTGACCCTTCCTGAGTAAAATGGCACCTTTGTTTCGAGGTGTATGTGTTTGTGCCTATGTTTATGTGCGTGTGAAAGGGGGAAGGAGCGAGGTTTTGTAAAGTCATGAGCGCCGGGTTATGTGTTGTTTCATTCTCCCCTTCATTTATGAGTTGTTTTTTTTTTTTTTTTTTTTTTTTTTTTTTTTTTTTTTTGCTTAACATTAACCAGTGGTGATTTAAGCACTTATTGGATGGAAAAGATATGAAAATATATGCAATTTTCCCACATTTTGTCTCATCTTTCTTAGTTTAAATGTTATACTAACATGTGTCCAAGTGTTTTCTCAATGAGCTGATTATCGCGCCAGTGATGCCGCACAAAGCGTCACTCTTCTCTGATGCTATGACACCACGCAGGCCGCTGCTTTAGACTAATTAGCCATTTTTTCCTCTGGCCTGTTGCCACAGTTGCAGCAGTGAGAAGCTTTTTTTTTTTTTTTTTTTTTTTCCTGTTGGTTCTGCAAACAATTGCCCCCTTTCTTGTGATGCTTCTGAGGGAGGGATGCTTTGTTTGAATTTTGGTGTGAAGACTTTGAAGCAAATATGAGGGAGGAGGGGTAAACGCCGGTGAGTAATGGCAGCAGATTGCTGATTTCCTACTGAGAAACCACTACTTAAGAGGGTGAGTGTGTGTAGATCTGGATCGGGGGGGGGGGCGTTATCCTGCTTTGGGAGTTATAAGGAAGTGAAATGGAGAGCTTGTGCGTGGCAGGGAGCTTTCGGGGGAAGTTGTGAACATGAGTGAGGGTTCTTGAGAGCAATTGAGAGTTTGACATTTAAAACTTGCCCGCTTCAATAAATCTACCGTGTGCACCTGAGGTTCAGATGTTTCCCACTTGAATTGGTGCCATATCGTCCACCACATATGAAAGACCACAGAAAGATGAGGAAAGACTGGGTGGGGTGGTGGTAGGGGGGCAGACCGGACCCGACCCTTCGTTCTTACACGCACTTGACTCCCACAGTCCAAGTGTTCAGAGTGCAAACAGTGGAAACCCCACAGCGCAGGACAGGATCATGTCTGTGAGCCCAGACACCAGCAGACAGCGCTCCGTTCAGAATCTGCCTCAGCAAGGCTGCGCTCACACACCTACGTCGCAGCTGGAGCACCGCGCAGGGCTGGACCGATGTGATGATGAACTGCAATGATGTGGAAGTACAGGAGGCGTGTGCATGACTGGGTTTTTTTTTTTTTTTTTTTTTTTTTTTTTTTGGAGCGTGTTCATTTTAAGTGAGCAGGTGCTGCAGAGCTGCTTTTAATTACAACTGCAGTCAAAATGATGGAGATTTTTCAGTGCTTTGGAGTCCAAACGTTTCTCCTGTGTTCTCTTTGCTGGACCTCCTTTGTTCGCTCCTCTGTCCTGTTTTTTGGAGGGAAAATTCCATCTCTTTGTGTTCTCCCCTCGCAAATGTCACATTCCAGCAAACCTGTGACCGCGCTTGACCGTTACCGCGCCGGGTGTGGGTCACCATGACAGCATCGCTCCATTTCAGCCAGTCACACCTACACGAGTAAGCCATCCTCATTCAGCTCCCTCTTTAATTCATCCTCCCTTTTATTTAGTTCTCAGCAGGGAGGATAAAGGAGACATTTTCGGTGTGAAGAGGAGCATGAAATTTGCCTGTGCGACCTCCCCGGGACACAGCGGACCACCAAGCTCCTCAGACGACTGTTAGTGGGTGTTAAATCCTTCGCTTGTGAGGGGAAGCCGTGCCTTTCTGAATGCTACTTTTACTGCCTGTCTGTTTTTGTGTGGTTTGCTTAAAAGAGGCTTAATGAGGCCAAATCACAGTCTATTCCAACGTAAAGAGCATCGCTGAGGTTTATTGCTGATGACCATCGCTTGTCCTGATGTTTAGAGGGTGCAACTAAATAAACATGTCACATTAAACTTTAAAAGTAGGTGACTGGGAACCAGGTGCTTGCTTGTTTAAGTCCGTCCAAGCGGCTGTGTGTCCAGCTGTTACAGACATGCTGAGACTGAACACGGCTGTCAAAGTTACCGTCCAACAGCAAGAAGAAGGCAAGAAGACAGAAGACAGCACTGTCGTGTCTGTGGAGGTTATATTTACTGGAGGAGATCAGAAAGTCCTTTATTCACTCAGCAAGCTGTTGGAAGGAGACACTCTCACCCTTCTCCCTGCTGGAAATATTCAACTCTTTAGTTAGTTATAAAGTAACTACTATGAGATATTGTTGCTACTCTGTATGATTATGCTTTTCGCTTGGAGTTTTTAACTATGGATTTGTTAATCTCTGCTGCCCCCTTGTGGAAAGTATATGACAGAACTCAAGTGCTCATTAATCTGCATTTCCCCCTTTGGCCACTAAAGCGGGGGTGTGTGTGCGCGTGCGCACGTGTGTTCAATGAAGACTGCACTTTGAACAGGAACTATATAATTTTAGTGAGGCAATTTTTGTAAAGAATGTCAAACAAATATAAACATTTAAAAAAATAACTGGTTTAAAAAAAAAAAAGCAAAAACAGCTGAAAACAAAATCTTAATGTCAGTTTTATTTGATCCTGATTTTCACATAGTTATATAAATTACATTAATTGCATTATTATGCAATTGACATTGACATTTCTGTCGAATGTGGTGTTAATCAAGCAACATATCAAACTTGCGGGGATGTTGGTTTCCCCACTACGTTTAAAGTGGCAAATAGTGCTTATTTCAGATGTTTGAATGGATTCAACTGCCAAGTTTGTTCGTCTAAAAGCCCTCCGCCAGCCCAGCATTCACCTGTAGGCTTCAAGCCTGAGGAATAGCATAGGTGTTATATCCTGGGAGTGATGAGTCAAGAAGCCCACGTTCGTGATTATGAAAATAAAACATTCATATATTGCATGAGTTTACTTACTGAGACATTAAATTTTAAAGCACGTAAAAACATTTGACGTTTGACGTTTCAACGTTTGATTCTGTCAGATTAACTGAATCAGCATCATATGGTTAATGCTGCCATGCTGCGAGGCAACACATTGATTGTGAGAAAGACAGAGAACACAGTTTTTTTTTTCCCCAGTTAAAAAAAAAACACAAAACAAAACAAAAGAAGCATGTTAGGTTGATGTGTGACTTTTAAACTTTCACTAGGAGTGAGGTTTGTGAACTGGGGGAACCCTGAAACGGGTGGGGAAGAAAAGATATAAGGAAATAAAGTATGTCTGTAACACAGACACCAGACTGCACCACCACTGTCTCGTCTCTCTCTCCTGCTCTCTCTCTCCTCACCCTCCACACCCGGTGACTCTAGCCCTCCTCTGCAGAACATTTACACCCCTCTCTTCGACTCTCCCTTTACTCTTATCTTGTTTGATTTCTCCAGGGATCAATAAAAATATAGTTTGACTGTTATGAGGGCTGGTGAAGGTAGCACACTTGCACACACCCACACACACAAAACACCCTTGGTTACTAGATTAAAATGCATATATACAACTCCGGTTATACCAACATGGTATCAATCATAAATATATGTGCAAACAAGGGCAAAAAAAAAAAAAAGTATGTCTGTATTTTATTTTATTTTGGTATCAGAGGGTCAAGTGAGGGCATAGTGAGAAAAAAGGTTTTATTTACTTTAATCTGTTGTAGTTGCACTTTCTCCAATTTACCACTAGAGGTCAGGATTTGATTTTCTTCTCCAGGCAAACTAAAAGTTTAGGAATATGCAGGTATAGATAATGGATAATGGATAGTCAGTGAGTCATGGGTATTTTTGAGGAGTTTTGTTATGCTGGGATTCATTCTTTTCTGGCTATTTTTGCTCTTCAGATGCATCTTTTTTTACTTTGTAGATTCACAGTCATTCAGTTTTTCTTGGTTCATGAAGATGTTTCATCTGCCATCTAAGACGTCGTGCTCAGTTCTACTGGTGTTTGGACGTTCAGGTCATGTGTAAATCACTATCCATCCATAATTCCTGTGGATCGTCATGGTTTTCTGTCCATTAAAATATGTTTACCTGGTCAGCATGTGAAGTGATTTAGTCACAGGAATGAAGGTGTGACCAGTTGCGAAACTATGAAGGGGAAAAATGAAGAAGTGCAGGAAGGAGTGCACACACCTATTTAGGAGAAATTAAACAAAAAAAAAATCCACAAATGCATACCTCTACACAGGAGAGCCAGCTGTTCAGGCAGAAACTCTGCAGGCCATGTCCATCTTGAGGATGGGTTCTTTTCAGGACACTAATTTCCGGCAGCGAACAGACATTTACTGTGTCAAACAGGAAAAACCAACATCAATCCGAGGACGTGGCTACTAGTCTCACTCATCCAACACCGACAATCCCACTTTCAATTTAGTCTGTAGATGGTTTCACACCCGCTCACGTCTTTACTTACGTGATTCACGCAACCAAAAGATACCTGGAGTGGATAAAAGAGTCCTATCTACCCTCTGGAGGGGCAGGGGGGGTTAGTGATTTGCATGTGACCAGGATGTCTGTCATGAAGTTTGTGGCACATTACAAATACTGTACACAATTTATTGGATGAAAGCGCAGTCTTTAATCTGGCCACTAGATGGCAATGTGGCGACATGAAAGATGGGATCCCGTCTTGAAATTGAGACCTACTTTGATTCCTACAGTAACGCTCTGATCTGTGGACTAATGGGTGTAGATTGGCGTTATTATCTTCTTATTGCCCCTCATTCTAGCTCATCTCCCTTTTGAAGATCAAAGTCGCCGTGGGCCTCTGTGTGTACCGACACCGATAGCAGCACCGCGAACTTCAATAAAGCCAACTGTTGAATTCGTACATCTGTCTGTCTCAACCCTTTTCTAGACTAATAAGCGGAAACACTAAAAAGCAGCAAAGTGAAGTGCTCAGCGTTTTGAAGCGATTGATCCACGTAAATTAGAAAGAAGTGAATAATTGTAGTAAAGTTGAGGATATGACTTTACATGTCTGGATAGTTTGGCTCTGATTTATAGGACAGATTGTCTGAATGTTACACAGCAGTCCAAAGTGTCTGGTAGTTGGCTGTCAAACTTTTACACTGACAGGGCAGCTGGTAAGACGTCTTAATGTGTTTTTGAGGTCGTGGTTGTTTCTCCTTCTGTGAGCTTCCAAGTCTCTGAAACAGAGCTACAGGTGAGTTGGTTGCGGGATGGGTGTGGCAGCTTCTGAGCACAATGCCAGGCCTCTTAGTGCATTTCAGTTCCCACAGGTGTCCTGTATATTTATGCCAGCACTGTTTCAGTCACATGTCCAGCTCACAGCACCAGCTCGGAAGGTATAACATGTTGTGTTTGTGTCAGACGCTTGTCGGATCATTGCAAATGTATCTCAGCACAATCGTTGTTGAAATACGAGTTTCCTTTCCTATGCTCCTGATTTAGCTCTTGGGAATGTTTGTCATTATCGCTGTGGGAACTACATCACTGAAACGTTTTGCTTATAGCAAATCAGATCTGAGAGTATGCTGCTGATCAGGTTTGTGCCTATTGGAGATTATGTGAAAAGAAAAGGCTTAATGAGAAGTACTGCAATCATGGGTGAGTCGGTGTGTAACCTTTGGCACATGCAGTCTGGGCTCTTCCGGTTCAAATGTGCACCTGTGCAGTCAGGGTTTCAATGGTACCAGCTACATGAATTCACATACTAGTAACGTGTGTGTTTGAGTGTATTCTTCATGCACAGCTGCATCTTTTGCTCAGGCATATGTGTGTGCCAACTTTTCTAATCTGGCTTTGTCTATCGTGGGACTTTAGGTACCTTGAAAAAGCGCTACAAAGTCGTGCACACAGGAAAAAAAAAAAAAAAAAAAAAGCTCCTCCACATTACTCTTATCTTCTTCGGTGTCACCTTTACAAAACCATGTTGGAATTCCAACATACAGGCTTATCAGACCCGTTGGTTGCTATTATCTGCTCCTTTTCCATTATTCTTTGACTTCTTATGTGCTCTCATTTGGATAAAAAAATGAAAAAAAGAAAAAGAAAAAAGGCAGCTAGTGCAGCCCAGGGTTTATTTCTGGGTCTCTGCAGAGTTCTTTATTAACTGCATCCAGATTCCATTAGTTTCAGAGAAGAAAATAAACAGTTGAGCGATTGCCACACTCTTCCCAAGTTGTTTTTCCGTTTTTCCATCTCTCTCAAGCTCTTCACAATTACTCATCTTTTCATAACATTTGATCATTGAAATCCGTCAGCAGCTTGTGACAGCAGCTACTGCAGGTTTTGTTGAGCAGGAAAGCTGACCGGGTGTGTTTGGAGCAGACGGGCGGGCACTGTAACGGCCCACAAAAGACGGCCACGTTTTTCCTGGAGCTGTTTATTGCAAACAATATGTGGAGGCGAGTTCAGGTGGAGTTTTTGATAGAGATATGGAGGAGGACGTCTGTAGTATATTGTAAGCGCACCTCTGTCTCGTCATGGTCTGAGTAAACATCTGTCTGCTGAAGTTCATTATTTATTCTAGACTTTTCTGTACTTTTCAGGTGCGAAACACTCTATAAATGCATTTTTCACATTTTAAACCTCCGAATTCTGGCTCTTTCATTAACCACATTGTGCAGCTGTCCAACAAAGGATTTCACAGTGAAGCGTTTTCTCTAAAACTATTTATTATTGCTCTGCGTCTTTGCTCCCTGCAGTTGATATTAACGGGGGGTTGTAAGCGGCAGCAGCTCTTTTACAGGCCTTTCTTGGTGAATGCAGTTCACTTTTTCATCTTTCCACCAGGTCACCTTCACAGCGACTGGCTAACATAGGCAGTACTCCAATTAACAAGCAGGGGAAACCCTGGTGCAATGGAAATGCGTCTTGCACATCTGCTGCTAGCCTTAACTAGTGTGGCGGCTCTCGATCAGCAGCCTAAATGTGGTGCATATGTGTCGGCGCGCGGGCAGCTGTGGAGAGGGAGTCTGCTGCATGGATCTCACTGTGCTTTCAGAAGGTATTTGTGCACGTATACGCAGCCCGCCAGCCTGCATCCACAATGAATGGGTTGGTTTTTGTTGCGGTGCAAAGAGAGGTGTTTGTGTAAAGTGTGGTCGCACGTGTTTGTGCGTCTTCCTCTACTTGTTTTCACATCCAGCACTGCTCGGCTGTAAACTATGATAGGCGGCCCTTCAGATATCTGCCTCATTCCCTCCCTGGCACCCGTGCACGTGCCCATTTGCAGTGTATGCCCAAGTCTGTATCGGCTTGAAGTCCAAGGTGCACTTGTGCAATTTTTTTTTTTTTTTATTTGGCATGCATTTCATGAAATCTGCTCGGCTTGCCCTCTGACGCTGGGGGAGATCTTGGCTTCACGTGTAGAAGTTGATGTTAATGCTAACTGTTACTGAGAAGGCTGACAGAGGCCCAGATGGCCTTGTTGACGAGACACTCGCACGAGACCGGACTTTTCCAGCCCTCCTGCCACTGTGGCGCCGTGCGACAGGCCGACTGGCCTGAGCTCTGAAGTCTGCACGAGCCAGGGAGCAGAGGCAGGGAACAGATTGCGAAAGCGTTCTGGAAAGTGTGAGCGAGGTGGTCCGGGACCTGGTGGCTGCAGATGGCAGGCCCTCCTCCTGCCAGCTTATCAACTTTAATGATGTGAGAGCGATGGCCAGTGCCTCTGCCCCCTGGGTCCCCATGTCCTTCGTGCAACAGGTACAGCAGCGGCACACCAATAAAGCTCCACATGGTTCTGATTGAGCGCTACGAAACTCCCCTTTCACTCGTTCACCAAATCAGGAGGATCAAAGCAATTGGAACAGCCCAGAGGGTTTGATTAGCTTCATGTCTAAAAGGTTTGTTAATCATATACAGTTTGGGGACAGTAATAACCACCGTGGTTCACCTCGAGCTTGTTTTCGTACATAAAACGTGAAGCACGGAGCGCTGCAGGGCAGAATTCACCTCGTCTGCCCTCTTGCCTTTAACATGGTTTGTTTGTGCGGAGCTCAAGGGTCAGCGTCCATTAAGGAGCCGTGTATAAACAGGCATTAAAAAGCAGTGTGGTTTTAATTAGCCGAACGTGCTCAGATGTTTGGCGTGATTGTGTAATATTTCTCATTCAGCGAGTGGGTGCGTGCTGTGTCAGGCCTCCGTGCTGATCACCCAACCTTAGTTTTATCGGCCCGTGCAGTGTTGCAACGACCCTCGAGTGAGCTGAGCAGAGAGCATTTGTACCGAGGCTGGAAAGTAGCGACGGCCAGTCAGCCCGTGCCACCGAGAAAAGGCTTAAACGCAGGTTTAGCGGCTGCAGCAGCCATTAATTTGCACACTTTTGCATCGCATCATTGTTCAAATCATTTTATTTCCCCAAACCTTTTGCTTAAAGTTGGATTTTAGTTTAAAACGTGCCTTTCTGTGTCCATGAGATGAGACGTTCCTACGGTTTCGTCACCCTGCCCCATCAGTCCTGCATGGTGAGCATCCTACTCCTGATTATGACACTAACACAACTGTCTTGCTGACTTTCTCGAGAACTATACCCACCCCTCAGCTGTACAGTGAAGCAATGACATTTGGCCAGGTTATAAAGAAGCTACAGGAGCAATAAAAACACCTTACAATGTCTGGGTTTCTGTAGCCAAGTCATTAAGCCGTAAAGCCCGATTGTAAAAACTGCGATTGAACCGATATAGTCGAGGAGAGTGCAGCGGAGATGAAAAGAGCCTCCTCGCTCAGCCATACTTTCATAATCCTACAGTGGGCTTGGTTTTTACCGGTAAGCACACAGGAAAATTCTTTGAATTCCCCGGCCTCACACCCTCACTCCACTTTTGCCGCCTGGCAGCCAATCCTTCTGGCTACACGGGCTTGTTTGCAGCATGTTTGACGTCACAGAGTTCAATTAGCTCTCTTCGAATGAGCGAGTTGTTTCTTTTCTCGCTCCAGTTTAAAAACGGGACATTTTGCCTTACACTTTTGCACATTGGCCCGAATCCGCAGATAAGGAAGAGAGAATATGTGCGAGAATATGCACTTTTAACCTCGCGCATTCTTGCACGCAGACTCACACCAGCGTCCAGTCCCGTTGTAGGTGGGCCACACTGGGAGCCATCCACAAGTTTGACGCACAGCTACTCTGCCCGCTTTTCCTTTGTCCTTCATCTCCTCTATCTATCTTTTTCTAATTGTGTCCCAGACCCAGACATGTCCATAAATAAACAGGGGCTCTCCTTCCTCAACCAAACCAAAGCCATGTTTATATTCAGGCCAGTGTGTCGGGAGGGGGGGCGGGGGTGTATCTGGACCACTGGAGCCGCCTCACCACCTTTCTTTGAGCTCAGGTGGAATCAAGATGTGCTGCAAACAACTGCTTCGCCGACTAATGTAAGCTTGAGACACGTTGTTTTAAGACACTGCGGTGTGGTAAAACGAAGGGAAAATGATCCAGATGTTGTTCTTTTAGAGCGTTTGATCTTTTATATCTGTATTCCATAGCGCATCAATAGATTTTCTTATTTCTGTTATGTTTTGCTTCCTTTTTCTTTTTTTTTTTTTTTAAAAGATGCACGTCATCTCTAAACATATTTTTCATTAATTATTCCACCAGAGCACAAACTGTACTTCTCAGTCAGGGCGGCTTAATCCTCCAGTTCCTGCTTTGCTCAGTACGCGCTGTTTAAGGACGTAAGAGACATTTGTCAAGACAGACAGAAGAGGAGATTTTGGGTTTATTTACATTAACTGGATGCAGTCTCTTGGTGTTCATTTCATTTGCTCCGGGAGCCAGGCTATTAAAACTAATGAACACTTATTACCCGGAGTTGGATCCAGAGCTCTTTTGCTAAACATCCCTTCTGTAGCTGTTTGTTTTACTTGTACCTGATTATTCAAACAGAGCAGTAAAACATGTGGCTGAGCGTTTGCCTCTGGTCTTTACAGGTAGTCCCATAAACGGCCTGATCTGTGATATGCGATTGGACGGCCAGAGTTTTTACGTGCGCAAACGCGGGTGGGCTTCACTTTTCTTCACTAATCATCTTGGACTGAACCCAGCACTCTTCATGCATCTAGTCTCGCGTCCTTGCATAATTTCTTGCGTAATTCATCACATTCAAGAGGCCGCATGCTGTCGTTACTGGGGAAAGATTTTTACTCCTTCTCTTGTCTCTTTGCATCTTTTACAATTTTGTGAGGAATCTCTGACTTTCCGATCACGACTTCCACTTTGTAAATGTGAGACAAATGCCAATGTATTACCAGGTCTGTTTTATACATTGCAATCATGTGTTTAGCAGGTTTGTATTTTAGTATTAGATGCTCTGTTTCTGTTTTCTATGAAATTCTGCCATCAGTTTCGTGTCGTAGCATCTTTCTCCCGATTTCAACACCATCAATACTTGCTTGCTTGATGCCTTTTATAATCGTTTGTTGATTGCCAGGTGTCAGATTGAAGATTACGCCGATAACTGACAGATGTGCTTGAACATGTGTTTCCACATGCCCTCGTGCTTTTGCACGTTTACCCTTTACGCAGCTGATGTGCAATAAGTGAGCGTTTGCATTTCTCCCTTCTGGTTGTGCCGCACAGTTGGTTTGGGAACCGAATCCTTTCTTCTGACTCCTTTTCTTACACTTGCATTTCTTTGTTTCTTTCTTTTTTTTTTTTGCACATAATAAGATATGTGCATACAGAAAGCACGGTCAAATAAACACAGCGTGTAAAGTTTCACCTGTCTATACCAATGTGCCAAGAAGAGACGGAGCTTGACTTTCATCCCCCTCCTCCTGGCCTACATGGCCCGCGCCCAACTCCCTCCACAGAGCTGCAGCCCCTGTCCTCCCCAGGTGGAAATTCCCTGGAGTGAGAGCTGGCTGTTTCATTTTGTTTAAACCTAATTAAATAATGCGAGAGGACATGCCACTAAAGGGCTCCTTTTGTCTGTCATATACAAGATTTAAACAGACGCGCACCTTTCAGAAAAGGTAGTAAGAGGATGGATTGAGGCCGAGCTCGGTGATGAGCCTGGAAGTGAGAGGACAGAAAGTCTCTCCCGGCTGCTTTCGTGTCAGCAACTTTACCTGTGCAGCCGTGAGCAGGAAGCATCTCTGCCGTCTCTGCTGAAACCTTATATGGCGAAATTAAGAGCTGGGTCTTCATGTGCTGCTATGTCTGGGTCAAAGCACTGGTTCGAACGTTCTTGTATTACATTTCACTTAACATCCTATCATTGTAAAAATCTGTAATTAAATATAGAACTCGAGGCACCACACCTATAAACCTAGTATGATTATAAAGGCCTGTGTTGGCTTGATATTTTGACTCCACCTACATCAGCGGTGCAGCTGGCATCCTGTGTGTGTGTGTGTGTGTGTGTGTGTGTGTGTGTGTGTGTGTGTGTGTGTGTGTGTGTGTGTGTGTGTGTGTGTGTGTGTGTGTGTGTGTGTGTGTGTGTGTGTGTGTGTGTGTGTGTGTGTGTGTGTGTGTGTGTGTGTGTGTGTGTGTGTGTGTGGACTACAGTATATCAGTCCCGGCTGTACTTAGTCACTCCTCGGCGTTGCTCTCAGGAGAACCCACAACAGCATGAAACCTTTTACAACCTTTCTTTGCTTGGTTTTACTGAAAATCATAACCCTCACTACCGACTCGGCAAATAATGGAAGGAACAGATTAGAACATTACAGCACAATGTCATGACAAAATATTTAGCACTTGAATGGGCCCTAGACAGCTGTGTAATATAAAGAAACAGTGAGCACGAGAGATGAAGTAGGCCAGGAATTGTGGGAGAACATTTAAGACGGGCCTTGTGAAAAGACTTTTCGGTCCTTGAGGGTTTTTTCACGACTGGAGTTCTGAATCCTGAATCCTCACTGCAGGGACCTTCCTCTGTCCTCTTCTGGAAAGACGGTGCCTCCGAAGTCCCTGATTGGGCACATTTTTCTTGGACGTCTCACAAAGTCTTTCCTCCTTCTCCCCGCACATCTGAAGATGTATTTTTATCACAGAACAAATGACAGGGGTAATCCTTTGGTGTCTTGCCACCCCCAACTGACCGTTTACTTCCTCTTTGTGTTTTGCTTTCCCTCGCTTCCTTTAACCCCCTCTTATCAGCTAATCCCTGCTTGCATAGAGCGGTCAATTAAGAGGCTTAGCTGATAGAAAACGAGACCGTTTTACATGCATGGAATGTGTGAAAATGAAGTGAAAAGGGGGCTGTGACCGGCCCTTCAAGCAATGGCAGAGGGAAATTGAGCTTTTCGGCGGGATTCATTTCCTAAAGTACAGTCTTTGTCACCTCTGAGGGGTTGGATACAGATCTTGAATAGCCTAGGGAAAAGCAAGCAGATGAATTTCACATCCTCGGCTCGCTTTGTTACACAAGCGGCTTGGATCAGGATCATTGACGTCACCATCACACTTTGGAACTGTAACGTTGCTTTGACCTTAGGATTTCTGAACTTTGTAGTTGATGCCGGAGGGGGGTAGTGGAAAAACATAAAAATAAATAAAAACAAAAAAACACTGCAAAGTCCTGCACAACAAACTTGCAAGTACACAGACAGTTTCTGATCAGCTTACAAAGATTAGTCACAAATGACCGGGATTATGACTCTGCAAAATGCTCTGGTATAATAATCCTTGGCATTATGGCTTTAATGCTTAAAGCTATTTACTTTTGTCCAATTCCGGAAAGCGTGTTTCACAAGACTAAGTGACAAGAGGCCTCTTTTTCTTTTTTCTTTTTTTGTTGTTTAATTAACTGTGAGCTTCTACATCTAAGTTTAAGATGCGTATGCGTCAACAAGCAAGCCAACTTCTTTCAAATAAAAAACTGTTTTTTTACACTTCCAAGTCTGTTCAAAGTCTGTGTTTGTTAGGTAACTTAACTGTATTCTACAGCTACTACTTAAATTGCTTTTAAAGCATTCGAATTGCATTGAATTTGAAGCAGCTGTGCTCAAAGTTTATTATAGTTTCAGTGCCGGAACAAGCACAGGCTGATTCATGATCTGCAAAAGGAGCCTCAAAGTCAACTCTACAGTTGCTTCCTGTTCGTTGCCATTTTGTGGGACGCAGCAACTAAAAGTCGCGTTAAACTCGTGCTGCGCAGTGTCGAAACAAGGCGTGCTACTGCCTCCTCGCTGCCAGAGGCCAAGTTGAGAGGAGGGAAGAGGAGTCGGGAGGCGTTGTTGAGTGCTGCCGCATAATGACGGTTCCGGTTTCCGGTTTCTTGGCCCGTTGGCTTCACCAACATCGGAAGAGCTAGCTGATGCAGAGCTGGGAGCGGAAAACGGAGCGGGTGCTAGATCTGTGCTAAATGACCACGGGATTTGTCTTGGCTCTTCAATTTTGCCAACGGCCTGAGTTTTATTTCCAGTAAAGCCGTGGTCTGTCATTTTAGTAGTTCCATATTACGGTTCCTGAAATGATGCCAATTCTTGGCTTCCTCGGATTCGAAGGCGCGACGATTGCAGGTCTCCTCGTTTTGTCATCAGTAAAACTCACCCAGATCCTTCCATCCCGCGTCATTCCCTTCACGTCAGACCTGACCTGCGATTACGTGTACCCTAAGAGGCGGGTTGCTGGCAGAGCCAGCTCCACAGTTGATGTGCAAAGGACAGGCGACACGCCAATCTGGGGGTGTAAAAGGGTCTCAAGATGACCTTTCAGCCGCATGTTAAACCACATGTGCGAACAACCGGCTTTTACAGAGGTCACACGACTTCCTTATGTCACACAGGCGCAACAGTGCAATTGGACTGATATTTTTCTCATCCTTCCTAAATCTTGGAATTCATACTTTGTATATGTACATCTAATCCACCTTAAGACAAATGAGTGGTAGTGCATTTCTGCCGTGAGGTTTAAGATGGAGCTGGGGGTAAAAGAAATGCGTTCTGTGTACAAAACATGAGCGAGATGTGCTTTGGAACAGACTCCACACTGTGCTGCTCGGGGAGGAAAGAAGAGGTGAAGGAGAGGGGAGGGCGGGGGTAATTGCCACATTAAGGTGAAGGAATTCAAAATAAATTTAATCTCCCAATCCCTTTCACCCCCACTTCCCCCCCAAAGAGGTTTACAGTGAGCATGCTCCGTCTTGTTACAAGACACAAGGAGAGTACAGAGAGAGGGAAATGGATATGTGGAGGAAAGAGCTTGAGGTTCTGATCGAGGTAATCGACTGGCTCCACCAGAAGGAGCTTTAGTGGGAGGGTTCGCACAGACGGAGTAAACGAGTGTGCAAAAGCTTGGAAGGCATCTGTGAGTTGGTTGTTCTGTGTTTTTATGTGGCCGTGGTGCCAAAAGCCCGATTTTTGTCTGCCAGCACCTTTCCCACAGTACTTCACTTTGTAGTTGAATAGTGTCATCACGCCCTGCGATGGACTGGCAACCTGTCCAGGGTTCACCCCTGCCTTTCACACCCAAAAAAAGAGCCCGGAATATCTCCAGCAGATCCCTGTGACCCTGAACAGGATGAAGCAAGTATAGATGATGGATTGGTGGATAGCGTCATCACTGTTCGATGCATCTTTAAGGCGAGGCAGGTTAGAAGCAGAAGCAGCGCACTCATCAATACAATTCACAGCGAGGATCATTGGTTTCACCTAAAACTGAACTAAAACGTGTAGATCACACAGGATGGCGAGGCTGTGTCAGCATGCGCGGAGCAGAAGTCCAGTGGAAGGCTTGTTGGATTGTACTTTGTGTCATTGTGTGGTTTCGCCTCGCACTAGGACATATGGTGTGCTGTATTTTTATAATGTAATCATTCCTCCTCTTGCAACAACACTGTTAAAACCTTCTGCATGCTGGGGCAAGAATTCAGTCGAGGGTCCTGCTGGCTCAGACACAGGAGAGCATAAACAATGGAGCCTTGGCAACACACACGGTGCTCTCGCGCACACAAACGCACACAAACGCACACAAACGCACACAGAGCTCTGCAGATCTATTGTCATTACTAAAACGGGGTTTATTTCTTGCAAACTGTGCAGCAGTGCCCTGCAGCGTGTCTTATTTACTCAATCATTTAGTCTGTGCGCAACAAGTAAGGGGATCTTCTGTCTGAAATTCAATATAATAATAACTAAGAAAATCAGAATGTCTAGGTTCCCATTGCGTAAAGCAAACAATTTATGTCAGGAGATGCTTCAGATCCCCCTCTGATCACAAACAGGTTTACTTATTATCACGGGACACAGCAGACACTTGCCGGTGCATCTTTGCATCCACTTTTTACTCAACTAGGGTCAGTGGTGCATCAACGTAGGTCCTTTCTCATGGTTTAATATGTGTGTTGTGCTGGTCAAAACGTAACCTGTGGTTTTCTGAGGTGACTCATCTTCCACTGCCAAGGAGGGATGGTGAGGTCATCAGGAGTTCTTTCATCCGGGAGCAGCTTAAGCAACAACGATCCTATTTTAAAACGGTATAAGCAACTAAGAGAGTTGCACAAGCCTGTAATTATGGCCACTCTCCTATGTGTCACTAATGTATATCCAGCCTTGCATAATGGTGTCAAATTTCATAGTACAAAAAGTGAGGAAGTCGCTTCCCACCTCTTGTCTGTTCTCTTTAGCCTGATGTCATTTCATTATCAGCCACTCTGTTTGAAAAGCGGCTCCTGTAGAAATAAAGAAATGTCACGTAACCTGCCGCCACTGCACGTGAGGATTGGCAGCCTGTTTGCCCGGGTTTGTCTCTGCCTTGTCCCCACATTCTCATTAGGGAAACGCGGTCCTGGATTTCAGGGCGCTGACAGGCTGATTCCGTGTGATGTGTTGTCCTGTGCATTGACATGCCATCCCCTCGGCTGCCGGTTTGAACACTGCACCCTGTGTTGATGGGGATGGCAGGCAAACGGATCACGTTTCTAGCAGAAGCAGGAAGTGAGAATTGGAGGGTTCCTGCTACTAGGCCCCTTCTTTCCTCCAAGTCCTACACGGAGCCAAACTGAAACCATGTGTGTTCTCACCCTGTGGACCTCAGCACACAGCCGGCCTGGCTGCCTGGTTGGCAAGCAAAGTGGTCTTCCTAACAACATGTGATCTCAGGAAACATTCAGCCCCTCCCTCCTGCCATTGTTGTTTGAATCCCCCCTCTATGTAACTCCACTGGGGTCTCCTGGGGGAAATGGTAAGTGATTCCTCTCTATGCTCTCTGCGTCCGGACTCCAGAGGTAGACCTCCTCCCTTTTCAAGCTTTCAGTCAAGGTTAGGCCCACGATGGATGTGATTGGGGAAGTACAGTAGTCTGTCCCCAGGCCCACAGGTTATTTCCTGCTGCCATGGGTTAACTAGGAGCAGATTAGGAAAAATGGCTTAAACTCATAATGACAATGAAAGAATACGTCACTGTTAGTTACTTATGGCTCAATAGTAATTACTTAAATTGATCGCCTTCATTTCTATTAATGAGGCAAGAAAAATATCACTTTTTGTAATGATGCCAGCATTTCTTCTCCAATTGAGAACGTGAACCTTCACCAGTCGTATCACCTTTTTTTTTTTTAATAGCTTAAAACTCATATCTCCTTGAGATAAGTCTTTTCTGGTCACTTGAAGCTACATGAAGCTTTTTCTAAGCATTACATTTGTGTGCTTTGTCATCAGTCACAATATCTTAGTCAGATGCGACATGCTCAGGCTTGGGAATACCCTTGGGATGAGGTATTTATGCCGATGGAAAGTGAGGGTGTATGAAGCTGATTAGGTAAAATACCTGTCTCTTCTCTCAATCCTTTTAATTCAAAATAGCTGTTTACAGAAGACACTCACTGATGAAGGGATAATCTGTCAAAAGCATACAGTATGTCTTTCTTTGGCTCACTCATTCTCCTTACGGAGTTGTCTTGCTCTTACATTTTAAAGGAAGAAAGGGCCCAGTTAGTCCTGCATGTGGAACTGACTATTAACAAAAAAGAGAAATAAATAAAGCTAAATATAATGCAGTGATGGGACTCTGTGTTGGCATGCCTGCTGCTCCCGTCAAGCTTACTGTGAGAGATTACTCAGGCCGCACTCCTCTCGTCTGCCTCTGTCTCTCCCTGTGAAAATCAGCTCCAACCCAACTCCCATAACTGATTTTTTCTTTTTTTTTTTACCAATGAAACATGCATTGTGGGGACACCTGTGGGCTGCCATTTCCATTGAGGTTGGAGAAGGGGGTTGAGGGACGGGGGGGGGGGGGGGGGGTGGCAGCATTGCGGGCTTTTAATGGAGACGCGTTGACTAATCACCCAAGGATTAGCCTCTTAGACAAGGCCTCTTTCATTCTGATACTCCATATAGTGCAAAGCTCATGTAGATGGAGAGGGCGGGAGAGAGTACATTTTTGGGCACATGGGGGGGAGTCCAGATGGCAAACTGTACCTGGGTGTGCTTTGTTTGATCATGCCTGAGCCCTCTGTACACACAACACACACACACACACACACACACACATATCCTGAGGCTGGAACGTTTCCCGGTTCTTGACTGGAGATGGCTCTGCATACTTCTCTCTGGAGTCACTACTGGGGCTGTACCATCAGCGAAGTGGAGTACCCCAGTGTGCACAACATCTAAAAGCATCAAAACCATTGAGCTGCTGCTTTCACTTACATCTGTGCACTGATGCGGCCTGAAAAAGATTGAGTTTAGCATGCCTTGAATTGTTTAAGTGTTTTTGCGAGTGGGCTGTGGACTTGTATATTGTTGTATGTAAATGACGAAAGGAGACACTGTTGAGGCTCCGCGGCAAAATGTGGACCTGATGTTGCCCAGACCCCTTTTGCTGTGTGGCTCAGGGTTTCGTTGGGTAATTCATAGGATATAGTGTAGACATGGACCTAAGCAGCACACAGATACAGTCGTAGGCCTAGATATGATCCAGAAAGAAAGAGGTAAGCTTTGGAAAGCAAGGTTATTAATCATTAATAGTTAATAATTAGGTAATCATCCCTAATTATGTGCATAGAGAAGTTGTTAATCACCATAATTAGGAGAAGCAGTCACAGAAGATTTTTTTTGTTTTGTTTTTGTTGCATGTCTACGAATCAGTTTTTGCACCGTGTTTGTGGGAGAGAGACGTCGTGTAAGTCTCCGTGGGTAACTGGGCCTAATGTGTCTGGCCGAAGTCTTTACAGAAACTAGTTTTTCACATATTCTGTCTGACTCCAAACAGCCACAAACACATTTGGACATATCATATCAGTGTTCCCTTTTAGAAATCTGTAAACTAGTGTGAACGTGTGTTTCAAGAGAGAAATCACGAAGCCCCAAATCAAAACCAAAGTGTTTGCGTTTCCTGCTTTTTTTTTCTTTTTCTCTCCTGCAAACACACATTACACATTTGTGCCGTAACTATTAATTATTTTGCCAAGTTATTACTCTATCAATTACCATTTTATCAAATAATTCTTCAAGTCTTTCCTTATCAAAGAGTGCACAAATAAGAGAAAACGGAGCTTAAATAGTACACGGAGGAGGAAACATTACATTCCCTCTTATCAAACTCGGGGACTGGCGGCAAACAGACTAATGTGTTTTCTTTGACTTTCCTCCTCATCATGTTCATCCCTGTTTTCACCTCTTTTCTCCCTTTTACATCTGCACCATAAACGTGCCTTGCGTGACACCAATAACCATATGCAGCGACCAATGAGAAGACACTCAAATGAATTAAAGAAAGCTTTGTTGCCAAAAATGTATAGAATAATCATTTTAGCTCCATTACAGCGATATGCTGTCAGATGTTTAAGAAATGTCTGCTCAAAGACTCAATGTTATATTTTCCTGTGTTAGCAGTGACATTGCAATATTATGTCTTTAAAGCTTCTACAATTTCAGGTTTTATACACTTAAGCCATCACCGACTAGAACATGTTGCAGAGCAAGCATAGGCAAAAGACAACCCTTGTAACATGACAAAGGACAAATGAGGGCAAACATCACTGCGGTTCATGTCTCTGTTGGGGTAGCATGTTCCTGAGGTCTTCTATTGTTCCTTCGATTAACCCTGACTGAAGGGTGTTTGCACTGAGCCCCCTTTCAACCAGTAAGCTGTCAAAAGTTTTCCTCCTGTCAGATTTGTCACACCGACACCCTTTGCAAAAGCCGTGTGCGCGAGGCAGGTGAGTGGGGCAAGGCGTGTATTATCGTCAACGTTTACTTAGTGGTTTCGACCGCGCACGCGCTCCAGCGGCTGTGGTTGAAGCAAATGTGGATGAAGAAACATGGAAGCGGAATAAATCACTGTTAATTATCCAGTTCCTAGAATAATAATCAGCCACTTGAATCTGTACAAGAAAACCAAATTTCTTTGTTTGGGTCCTTTCAACTTATCAGATCTCATTTGTTTGTACTGTGGCCTGTTGTTTATCTAGCCATGGGGAGCAAACCTGGAAGCAACAGACAAACTGGCTCTGCAGTTTGTGCGCTGCTTCCTCGTATGGAAACGACAACAAAGGAGATTTGGCACTAAAGCATCTGCGGTCTGGAAGATGGAGAGGTGAGGCATACTTTTACAGAGAATGGCAGGTGCCAGGTAGAAGCTGAGGCTGCAGGATATGAACTTGTGTGTGTGTGTGTGTGTGTGTGTGTGTGTGTGTGTGTGTGTGTGTGTGTGTGTGTGTGTGTGTGTGTGTGTGTGTGTGTGTGTGTGTGTGTGTGTGTGTGTGTGTGTGTGTGTGTGTGTGTGTGTGTGTGTGTGTCAAAAAGCTGTGTTTACGAAGCACAGCGCTGGGAACTAAGTGTTTGGCCCTCCAGGTGTGTGCGTCGGTGGTTGTCGGGGCTTGTGAGGCCTGCTGCGGAGGCGGCTACGTGACAGCGGTAATGATAGGTTGTGGCGGGTGAAGACATGAAGACACGGGAGTGCATGTGTGTTGGTGAAGGCAAGTGTTAGCTTGGTTCCCGATGCCATACACACACACACACACACACAGTCAGTCAACAATGTACCCTGTATCAGCGCTCACATCCCACGAAGGGCAAGCAATTAGGCACATGACATCAGGATGAGTGAGTACTTGCCAAGTGAGGAGGACCAAGGTCTACAAGTTGTCTTCAGATAATCCTCGACCAACCAGTTCTGTGGCAAATCAGGTGACAGGGAGGTCGAGTGCAGGTTGAGGTGTGGTTTGGTGGAAACGGGAGAGCCTCCTGTCTGTCTGTGCCCTGTTCATTTAATTAGGGAATCCCCGCTTTTAGCCATTCAGAGAACATTTGCACCAAACGGAGGTATTTAGTACGTCTGGAGTTTTTATTTATCCTTTTTCACACATGTTCATGTGCACAAAGTTGAAAAGAGGAACTCCGTATTCCTCTGTGACCCCGAGGTGCTTTCCAGTCAGATTGGCGTTTACAGGTTAAAGAGAATAATCCCAAAGCATTGACATGAAGACCGTTTTTAAGTTATCTGCTTAAATAATTCCAATTTTAAACTATTAAAGAAATGTACTGGGATTCTATCCAAAAGTAAATACAGGCAATGTAGAAAAAAAGCATGAAAAGGGAGGAAAGCGATGTCATCTTATCTGGTTACCAGAGACGCAACTTTTGAAAATACATTTATTTCATGGCTGCAAACCCGTGTCACTTCTGGCGACGTTTGCTGTTTGAATCAAAATGTCATTGACGGGAATCTGGTATCAGAGCAATTTGGCCAAAACGCATGTTTTGCGTGCACACACACACCTGAGTCTTTCTTCCTGTCACAATCAAGAGAAGGGCATTGCTTCATTCCTATTACATGGTGAACTGAAGGCAATTTTTCAAGTTACGCAACGTTACACAAACCTCCAACGAACGCCGGCATTAGTCGTAAGGTAAGTCCCCAATTATATAAGATGCTTTCTGACTTGAGATCAAGTAGCTAAGCAGGAAGTCGGTAACCAGTTTAGGCAACGTCTTACTTGCGTGCGGTCCATCGACGATATGTTATTGTGAAGATGCTCTCCGATACACGATTCACGGGAATGACGTTGACATTCAAACCGAGTTTGGCACCGAAAAGCGACACGAGTTTCCAGGCATGGTGTTTGCAAATGATTCGATTGAGTTTGTTCTCGGGTCCATGGCATTTTCGGGATAACTCCGACTTTTTTTAAAATCTAAAACCTCCTTAGAAAAAAATAGTTAACTGTTGCAGCACCTCATGGAGTTCATTCAGCTTCGCAAACACCGAAGCACACACAAGCGCTGATGTGCAGATTTTTTTTAAATTAACTTTTGGTTTCTTGATAAGCACATACCTGGAGCTCATTAAATGGGATGTTTACAGTACACTCTGCTGTCATTTACAGTAATGTGTAATCGTAATATTCCTGCTTGACAAAGATGCTCATTGTTGTGGTTTGCGGCAATGCCTTGTATCTCAGGGAAGTAGATCTGGCTGTGGCTCATCACCCCACACAATAAAGCTCTCAGGAGGACCTTTTTCAGCACCGCTGAATTCCTCAGTGGTCTTACCACTCTTGCCGCATCCGTTTGCCCCAATCTGCATTTGTCTAAAGAAGAAAAAACGGAGGAGGAAGAGAAGACAACAGGCCGGCTATTGTTGAGCCTCACATAGTGTCTTCAGAAGTACTCATGCCTGCGTGTTCAATCCCAAATTTCAGTTTGCGGTATGAGACAGTCGAGCTGCAAGTGCTTTATGTCAAGGAAACTGTTTTAACGTGACGGCTGTTAAAAATAATGCGCATAAAGGTAAAGAAACGCACAGCGGGGCAATCCTCCGTCGAGATGGCCCCCGGTCATCCTGAAAACGGAGGCTTCCCACATGCCGCACTCACTGGGAAAGTAATAAAAAATCATATTCGGTGACAGACAAACAGTTGGAAACCAAAACTTTGGTTTTGAAGCTTTTGTCCACGAAGATCAGATGCTATTTACAGGTCCATGCAAGATTATTTTTCTATTAGATTTTCTACTTTGAATAAGTCTCTAATGGGCTAAGATCAAAGACGTCAAAAGGATATCTCCTGCTGTCTCAGAGCTTAGTGCTAGTTCAAAGAAATCCAACTGTTGACAGCAGCTGGCCTTCTCAGGAGCTCTGACTTTGTCTTACAGAAGCTCCAGCTTTAGTCAATCCCCAACAGCACATCAGCACAGCTCCTCCATGCCTTCCAGTCGGAGGCTTTATGTTTTAAACAACATAAACTCATTTGGAGAGATACCAAGGCATCCTCTTTCCATTCTTAACTTTTGTTATTTCTTTATGACTTATATTTTTTTCTCCTTCTTCCCCATCGCTAACAGGGCAGTGCCTGGAGGCAGTATCTGTTCTTATTTGTGACTCGATTTATTTATTTATTTTGGCAGTAGAACAGTGCTTTAGTTTAGACAGTGCATTCCTGATTATTGACACAGTGTGGTATGGAGAGGGATTTGTGAGTGCTTTGGCTCGCAAGCAACACCTGGTTGTATCCATGGCAACTGGCATTACAATGAACAACGATTTCACCACCAACCGGTTCGACAGAGAGTCTCCGGCGGCACTTACGCAAGAAGGGTCACTTAAGAGTAGCGAAAATGAAAATGTTTACTTGACAGTTCAGGATGTGGAGTAATGCATTTGAAAAAGGTTTTGTCCAGTGTTGGGAGTTGAGCTCTGTCCGGGTGTAGTTTCTGTTCGGCACTATAGAAACAGAAATAGTTTTATAGGATATAGGTGTCTGTTTACAGCTTCTGGAGGAGGTTTACCTGAGTGTGGTTTGCCCGATGTGGTGCCCTGAGATGGCCCGATAGCTTCGACGGAGCTTAGACGGGTCGTTCACTCAGGGTCTCCTGATGGGCCGCTCCTAAATCATATCACCTCAAACCCATAGGACCTATATCAAGTGTCCTGGAGCAGACTTCCTCTGACATCATGGTCTTTTGGGTCCACGCTGGTTTTGATTCTTGGAAACGTGAAGCCTGGCTTCACAAGCAGTCATTACAAATGTAAAAAAAAAAAACAAAAAAAAAACCATTTAAATGTCCACATGTGTGCTGCTTGTAGTCACTGATGCCTGGAATGATAAACGGCAAATTTTGGCTGTCAGAAATGAATTTGGATCCAACTTTATCTTATTTCACTGTTGGGACAGACGCACGTTTCATTTCTTACTTCCTCTTCCCTTGCAAACATTGATTTTAAGACAATCTTTTCTTAAATTTCATACACTGCCTTCCCAATCTAATATAGATTATCAGTGGTATATCTAGTTCATCGGACAGACCGCAGACATGTGTACTAAGCGGGGAAATATCCATCAGTCTGGAGTCCACATTAGCTCACCTGCTGTTTTATTTCATGCATGCATGCATGAAAATGATTTCAAATTATTTTAAATTTTCAAATAATGACTTCCACTGGTGTTTTTATAGAAAATATGCCCAGATATTAAAACCTCAAGTAATTTTGTGAGCAACTGCCATCCAATGAATACAGTAAAAGTACTTAATTCCGACACTTTATCTATCCACATATTGTTTTTAAAAAGTAATGAGCAGTGACTTACACTTTTGGGTTCAAACGGCAAGAAAAAAACCCCCCAAAAACACTGCTTTTCATACTCCTACGTTATAATTTCGGTTACCCAGCTTACCCGTGGATACATTTCTGAAGCCTGATCAGGTTGTTTTGTTTGGCACCATCTCGTCGTTTTTCAGCCTCGTTGCTATTGATGAACGGTAACTAACACGTTCCACTCACTGCCGTCAGGTGATGCAGTTTTGATCGCATTTTATACGCTGCTGGCTTAATTGGAACGGTTGTTGATATGTCAAGAACAGGATGACATGCTTGTAGTGTTTGGTGATTTGTATCACTGTGGTTACTGTTATCTCACACACACGTGACGCCCTTTCTCAGGAATTTATGGGAAAAATCGTTTTTCTCAGTTAGTCCTTCATTCATGTTGCATAACTGATGTGTCGGTCTTGTCATGCTGATGAGGAGGAAGCTGTTTTTGTTTTTGCTTTATCTCTGCCAGCTCTACCCTGTGGTAGCTGAGGTGCTGGCCCTTTTTCTTTTTTTTTTTTTTTTTTTTAAACAACTTTTCCCATCCGATGCTGGAGTGTTACGGGCTTGAGCCGTGGTGGAGTACTGCGTGCAGCGTGGGAAGTTTGGTGAACTTCCTGACCCCACGCACCGCCACAGCACATTGTCCCCTTGTCACGTGATAGAGGAATGCTCCTCATCTTTTGTTTTAACATCTACGGCACTCATGGAGTTGAGAGCAACTTTGCATACTATAGAACGATCGCTGGCTTGGCATCTTGCCTCCTCATTCTTCTCCAAGGTTATTCTCAGACAGGATTTGTGGGCAGCTCTCTCCTGCATCTTTTAAATCACTTCAAGCGCTACTGAGGCCTTTATAACCCAAAGCGGGCACCAATCTAATGGCATCATTTAGGCCTGCACACATCCAGAGAATCAACCCCCTTTTTTTTCTTTTTTTTTTCCTGTGCTTAAGTTTTTGTGAACGGGGGAAAACAAAAGGCTGGCCCAGTGAAGCGCATCTCGGCTAGCTGGCTCAATAGAAGGGCCCCTTTCATGGCAATTTATGAGAACCCCTCTTCAAAAACACACATACAAATCACATCCAGTTCTCTCAGTGGCTCCTCTGACACCACGAAGATGGCAGAGAAGGGAGGGAAATGAATGGGGATGGAATCTCTATGTGCCTCTCTCCTCTTTTCGTTAGCAGTTGGTGCATTTCTGCTCAGCGTTTCCCCGTCAATATCTGATGTCCCCGCACAGAACAAAGACGTTAGACTATT
The DNA here is from genome assembly GCA_014839995.1 of Xenentodon cancila. Taxonomy (NCBI): domain Eukaryota; kingdom Metazoa; phylum Chordata; class Actinopteri; order Beloniformes; family Belonidae; genus Xenentodon; species Xenentodon cancila. The sequence continues at coordinate 11,247,887 of CM026214.1, read as the reverse complement.
AAATGGTCCGTTTCCCTACGTGGCTGAAAGGTTTGCTTTACAGATGGAAGGATCTGTCAAGACGTCATCGTTGCAGCCAATTTTGTCTGGTTTGAAGAAAACCAGGGGGTTTGGGGTGATGGCTAAAATGAAAAAGAGTGAATTCACGAACGATAAAATGACGATAAAAACAATTAACTTAAAGGAGGCGTAAGGCGTAAAGTTAAATGTTTTCCCAACAGCTTGGGATATCCTTCGGAGTATTTTTCTGTCGGTATTGTTTTGATTGTTTTGTAATGAGCGACAGGTCTGGAGGCAGTCATTCAGTCGGTTTACGGTTTGACATTGTGTTTTAAAGACTGCTTAAAGAAGCAGTTTTCACCAAAAGAGATGTCATCCGACATGGATGTTCCTACGTCGTTGCTCCCGCATGAACCCTCTTACCACCGCCGATGCTGAACTGAACGCCGGTAATCATCTGGATGGTACTTCTCCTCGCCAGCCTGGCGGACGCTGCGTTTATGATTTCCAAAAAGAATTACAAATCTCGACCGTGAGACAGTTTTCCACGTTTCAATCAGCTCCGGCTCAGAGAAGGAAGCAGCACTTTCACTTCTTGTATTTTGTATTTTTAACAGTTTTGTTATTTTTGACAGTTCGAACTTTTATTTGTGGACGCAGTGAAGAACTTTTAGTTTTTGTACTGTAATTAATGTACTTAATGAAATCCCCCAAATCTCATCTATATCACAGTATAGAGGTGTTTCACATTACCTCTGTTATTTACATTAAGGTTATTGATACATTGCACAACTATGAATAAATGTATATTTTTATACAATTTTTCATTTATTAGTTACAGATTTGAGTTAATTTAATTATTTCCATTCTGTATTTGACACTTTGACACAGTGTTTTATTATTATTAGAAATGTTTTGTTTATCGGCAGCTAAAGTTATTAATAAAGTATTAAAATATGGTACTTTTGTGACTGTTTTCTTGGCATAAAGGTAAATGTAGAGTAGAGAAACTTGTGGAAGCACGTCTCCTTCTCTGCATCAGAAACGTGGATCTCGGACCTGACAACCTCTTTAAAAAAAAAAAATTACAAGTCACTTTCCGTGAAAGTAGCTCTTCTCTCAACTGCTTTTTCCGCTCTGTGTCACATCTTGTTCAACAGGTAGGGTTTGATGGACAGGAGAAATGCAGGCTGGGAGATTTGTTTTGGAATGGCGGCCCATTCTTTGGGTGTTCTCAAGCAAACAGAGTGGCGCTGTGTCCTGTTTTTACGGGTTTCTCACGTCACTGTTCAAACTCTTAAACAGGCTGGTCCCCGAGAGTACATGGAGGAGAGCAAACAGTGCTCTAATGCTTCACCACTCTGACCTTCTCTTAACTCAACACACACACACACACACACACACACACACACACACACACACACACACACACACACACACACCTTCTACCAGTGTGATGCAAAAGGGTGTGAGAAATCCTGCTTATAAAATGGAATTTGCTTTCCAGCTAAATAAAATGTCAAAACAATGTAAAAGGTGTAATGCTGATGTAACTTTAGCTTTTTCAGAGTAGTTCAAGGGTGAATGACATGAATGTGACAGCCCTGATCAGCTGAAAACGGCTTTAACAGCCTGTCAAAAATGTTCACAATGCCAAACCTTTTGTGTGTTTTGCGCCTTTGTCTTCGCAGGAGGAAATATTGTTTTTAATACACCCCAGCTCCCATAAACGTGCGTGATGGCTGGCATTTGTGTTTTGTTTTTTGTCGCATACGAGTGCCCCGTTTTGGCTCCATATGTCAACCTAATTCAGTGCTCCTTTAACGCGCGTGGGTCAAATGCTCGGGGAAAAAAATGGTGGGAATACTGTGGGAAAACGCGAAAGCTTGTAAAATGATGGATTTTCAAGTGCTCCCCTAATTCCAACAAAAAGTAATGAAACCTTGCAATGTCTTATTTTTATTAATGGCGTGGAAAAATATAGAGGGAACATGTAGTGCTCCCAGGTTGTGCGCGCACTGCTGCGCGTCCCAGGCAGATTGAGTTTATATAAGTATGTGTGAAGTAGTTATTGTGTGCGTGTCTGGACTTGTATATACCACTGCAGCCTGCCTCTTAAAACACTGCTGAGCTCCCTGCCATGTTTTCCTTTTATACAAATAAAAAAGGAACCAAACAACAGCCACCGCTTCTGGAGATTCCTCTCTTTGCTGTTCTGCTTTTTTTTTTTTCCTTTCTTGTTTTAAATCTGTCTCTGATATACAAGGCATTCCTTTGCGGTTGTGTAACATGATTTGGGGCGAGCAGAGAGAGCAGCAGAGACGGAGGAGGGTCAGGGGGAAGCGGTTCGTCTTGCCGGGTTTCATGTCCTTTTTCTCAGCCGCGCCGCGCGGCGCAGCGGTGGGCAGCTGGCTTATCGTCAGACCCCTCAACTCTTTCCGTCACGCACGGCCGGCCATAATCTCGCCTGTGTACTGTAAACCGCACCTAATAACCCCGCACACGATTAAAGCAAACATCTTAATAACAGCCCGCCTCATTATCAGCTCCACATTGGAGAAAACGAGCGGTCCGCCCCGAACCTGGCACCGCGCGGTTCGTGTAGAAGCCAGAAAACAAGACGACCTGCGCAATCTGGCGCGTTTTAAAGCGCGTCTGCGCAACTAACCAGTTTGATTTCCCAGTTTTCCAGAATTGTTGGCGTTTTGCATGAAATAATTACTTAAGGCGAATCTTGGAATGGAGCATAAATCTGTGTATTTTACACAGACTGTGCTTTTTAAAATGAGGCTGGGCTGCTCTAGAGGGTGCTGTTCACTGAAGAAAAGTCTTCTCACCTCATCTTCCCTCTAGCTCTCACTAAGTCTGTTCTTTTTTTTTTTAAATGCAAAGTTTTAAACATTTCCTGCTAGTTTAACAGAATAAAAAATGAAAAACGCATTGGGATTCCTGTTCAACAGTGCATCAGCTGTTGCAGATACTTTTACACCCGACAATGGAAGAAATGCGAGACATCACAAAGTCACTAAGATGAAGATTTCTCCGTAAAGAATGTGGGGTTCTGTGCTGCAAGGCTTCTTTGACATGACATTAGCTGTTGTAATCCCACGGTATGTGTGCATGTGTCATGCTCACCTGTGGGTCTACAGCAACACACACACACACACACACAAACCCAGCAACATACAGATGTTTACACAGGTTTCACACGACCAACAAGCGTAGATGATGAGCTGTCAGTCAGACGCTTGGCTGGCAGAGCGGAGACAGGGAAGAATGTGTCTGCGGTGATGGTTACACCTGTGCTGTCTGTGATTTCCTGCGGCAGTTTTTGCAGTGTGTAATCCTTGACATCGCCGTGTTTATGGTTGTGTTTTAGTAACAGGCCCGACTCCCGCATGCTTTTGAGCTTAAACGGGACTTCTGCTCGACTTGCTCCTCAGCGTGGCCCAGGGGCATCCTCGCCGGCCCGCACACACACAGCCTCACCCCAGGCATGCATGAATATACTTTACTCAAGGAGCTACTTTATATCATCTTGAATTCACTTTCAGTTCACACGTTCAGATCACAGAAATGATCTAAAATGTCGTTTTTTTTTTTTGCAAAATGTATTTTTCCTCCCATTTCTGGAAGCAGAATACTATTTTTCTCTCGTTCTGGACTTGGATATCCATAATGGGATCATTTTCTGGAAACCTTAAATTGTGACTGCGAGTATTTAAGTGGGTCTTTTTTTGTCGTGTTTTATGGTTAGTGTTTCGTCATGAGTGACGTTCGCTGCACCACTGAGGTCATAAATTGGGAGGAGAGACGTTTTAATGCCAGAGCCTGAGCTCACTTTTTATTTTAGTAAATATGCTAAATTTAGAGCTCAGCCGCCGCCAAACGTTTGTCCCAAACTCCCTGAATGACACACCTTTCGAGAAGTGACTCTTAACATCTGCTATTTTTATCATCATCATACTTTTTTCCCCCTTTATTTTTGTTCCTTTCTCCTCTTTATTTTTCTGACAGACGTGCTGTAAATGTTCCTTTTTTTCCTTCATAAGATTTGATGGGTGGATTATTATTGAGAAGATCCCAACTCCCTCTGAAGGAAGGGCATGCCTCAGCGGTGTTTATGAAAGCACTCTGCTCTGACGTGGGTGGAAGTGGAGAACCAGTAAAATGTCCTCTCCGCTTGCACACCCTCTGTACACCTCTGCCCAGCGAACGGTCTGGTGTAATGGAGGCATTTCAGCCCTTCAGAGTCCTCCTGCTAATTGACAAATGGGATTTGGTTTGCCATTCTGGTGAGCAAACTGAGCTGTGCAACAAAGGAGAACTTCTGCTGACTGAAACGAAATGTAATAAACTCTGGCAGAGTGTAAAGTAGACTACTGTAGCCTTTTGGTTTTTCATCAGTGTGATGCCATCATCCGTGCATTAACTTAACCCATTTCCCCTGGGATTGAAGTGTTTCTAATTCTTATTGTTGCAAGATCTCGCATCACGTTAACAGGCTACAGCACTGAAATACTACATTATGATCGATGTGGAAAGTGACATTTGTCTTCTTTTTCATTCTTTTTTTTTTTCACAGGGAAAGAATCAACTTCATTTTTTTTGGGAGTGAAATGTCAGCCAGTAATTGCCTTCGAGAGATTTTCTGGTAAGTTTATGTGTTTCTAATGTTGCTTGAGCATTAAAGTTGTTTCCAGTACACGTTTTTACGTGTGTGTGTGTGTGTGTGTGTGTGTGTGTGTGTGTGTGTGTGTGTGTGTGTGTGTGTGTGTGTGTGTGTGTGTGTGTGTGTGTGTGTGTGTGTGTGTGTGTGTGTGTGTGTGTGTGTCCTTACTGAGCTGCCTCAGATGTCATAGGATGATGTTATGCCCAACTACAAGCTTTTGTATTCACTTGGTTGTGTTTTGTGTCTCACCCAGATGTGCAAAATGTTCTACAAAGAGGGGCTTATATGCCAGAGACGTATAGTGTTACTGTGGCTCGGGCTTATGAAATTGAGTCAGCTTCAACTTTTATTGTTGGCACCAATGGTAGCCAAATGTTGTTAACTATTTAACTTATGAGGAACTGGAACATAATTTACTGGGTGATTTTTGTTGTGGTGTACTAAAAAGATTATTGTCCTCAAAATGGCATCTTTGCACAAATCATTTAATTACTCTGCTTGCCAAGGGTGCAGGCATCTCTTCTGTTCTGTGGCTGTACTTGCAGCCTGCGGTGCCCTGTTTGCTTGCTCTCCCGCCCACCACCCCCACTGGTAGCCCCCTGTCCCTTACCCTCCTGTTTTTGAGCTGGTCCACCCTCTACCAGCCAGTGTGTGCCTGTCAGCGTCATTCCAGGGTGATGCTTCTCTCTCAGCCCCTCGGGGGCCCTTTTGCCTCCGCTGCACTCCATGTTTGCCCAATCACTTGGGATCCGGAAACCCAGATGAATTGTTGAACTACAGCAGGTCAGCCAGTGCCACCCTGACCCCCACCCACCCCCCACCCCCCAAGCCATCTCTGCTCTCCCTCAGCCTGCTGTTGGTTCATCTCCATGGCAATCGAGTTGGAACCGGTTTTATTTATGTATGCGTTCATTTTGTTTTGTTTTTTTCCCCGTTATCGCTGCCAACTAGCTCCACTGCCATTCTTTGGCTCCATCGCTTCCTCTTCACTCCATCCTCTGTGCTGTCCAATCAAATGGTGGCTGACGGGAGTCACATGGTCAGGAAATCTTGACTGTGCATCCCACTGAGTACAGTTGTGCTCTCTGAGGAGCTTTGTAGGAAAGAAGCGGCCTTAGGAAAACATGTTTGACACTTATTTGGTAGCGGAAGGAATCTAGTCATCGGTGACTTCCTCACAGACAAGTGCACAGTCATTTTTAAACTCCCCATGAGCAGATATCTGCAAAAAACAAAACGAGTTTTAAAGAGGCTGTATTGTTTGTTAGGTCAAACTTGCAGATATGTTTTTTTTTTTTTTTTTGTCATAAAAATGTCGGTTGTTTGTTTCATGAGACGCATTTGAATGTAGTTTTATGCATATTTTCAGCCTAAACTTATTCACAAGCCCAGTTGTATGAATGTGTAAGTGTGTGTGTGTGTGTGTGTGTGTGTGTGTGCGCTCATGCGCCCTGTCTTATTAGCTTTGGGCAGGTGAGTGTTTGCCTACCTGTCTCACTTCATGAGATCAGTGTTTGCTGAAGGAATGCACCACGTCCGATTTGTCATTGGCTGTTATTGTTCAGCTCATCCAGCTGGTGCCTTGAGGTTTAGTTTGTGTTTTGCCCCAGCAAGTGAGAAATGTGCACTTTTCTTAGACTTTTCCTTTTTGGCTCAATGTATTTGCACGTGCTCTTGACAAGAAGGGTGACTGACAAAGGAGAATTAATGATGGCATTTGGAGTGATAGTGAGAGCCAAGTCTGAGTTCAGGAAGGAAAGGGAATTATCGAACTTGATTAAGTTTGAGAGAAATGTCCTCTGGGTTTCGTCTGTAACTGCATTTGTAATGGACCTCCATCATCTGAGATGGAAAATTGTATAAATCATTGGTGCACGATTATGCCCGATGAAAACTCAAGTGAGGAAAAAAGCATTCATTTATTTTGTCTTCGCAGAAACAAATACAGGTGAAGTCTGATGCTCAAAGTTGTGTCCTTCGCGTTGAGGATTGAGGAAACTCCAGTCACTTAATTTCTCATATAGCACCTACATGGCACGAACAGATTTCATGTAAAATATTTACGATAAGTCGGACATAATCTCTTGCATTCAGTGCGTTATTGATTAATTATGTGCTCAGGTAAATATGCACATCATTGCTGTCACTTAAAAGTACATTTCAGTTTGCTTGCGTGTGTGCTTTCGTGCTGCCGTTGTCCTCTGCCAACCATTTGGGTGGTCCTCATGGCTGGTTTGATCGTAATCCCCCTGTCCCATAAATCAGTGTCCGGGCTCTGGCCGAGCGCTGGTGCTGTTTGCCTCAGTGGAGCGAGGGGCTTGGAAGCACTAAGCCGAGACCCCAGCTGCTGTCCTGCCCTGGCCTGGCCACACGTCAGCTCTCCACACCACCCTTAAAATAACTCGCCACGCATGGCTGACTTTGGGAAATGGCTCCAGTTCCAAGTTCATACCAGCCTCCAAAGACGTACGGCGCAGTGGAAATGGCAGGCACGTTCATAAACCAGAAGATGTACTTTTCAGACACTAATTGCCAGGTTTTCAAAGCTTTTCTGTAAATATATGTTTGCTAATTGCTCAATTTGTTTGTTCTGACTAGTGGCTAACCCGAAGTGACTTTGATCGCCTCCTCGAGACCTGCTCTCAGTTCAGATGTTTTAGCCTGATTGAAAGTCCCAAGATTAAAGTCGTATCTTCATCTTTTGTATGGCCACTTCCTCTCTCCGAGAGTAAGGACTGAGGATGAAGGTCTACCCGAGCTGTCTGGCTTGCATGCGGCTCTCCGCTGAGCTTTTATCTAGGGAGATTGGCTGCAGTTCTGTCCAGACCCGACTCCCAGAGAGTGCACAGCACCGAGACCTGTGGCATTAATAAAGATAATGCTGTTTGGAATAATAACAGTCAATTCTGTCCAATAGAGGACAGAAACAAGAGACACAAGTGTAGCGGAATACAAAAGAAACCAAGATTAAAGGCTGAAAGGTGGGTCTGTGCACCTCTCTGGCTCTCATGTGGGAACTGATGGAACCCATATATACATGTTCACATACAAACAGTGCTGAGTGGGACCCAATGCCATTTTTTTCCCCCCTCAGTCATGACGCAGAAGTGCAATTTGTTCTTTTGTCTGCCAAGATCACAGAGGGAGAATGTGACTTGCCTTTCCTTTCATTTTTTTTTTTCCTTCTTTCTATTCGGCATTGCATTCTGTGAGTGCAATTTAGTTTGATGAGCAGGTGGTCCTTTTTTCTGACTCTGACAGTGGTTTTGGCTCCCACCTCTGGCGTGTGGGGCTTTCAGTTTGGAGTCAGTCATGTAGGCCAGGATTAGAAGGGTGGAAGAGGAAGAGGTCCAGCCAGAGTCGTGGTTGTAGCGACTTGAACACCCTGCAGTCAGAACCATGCAGAGTGCCGCTTGAAAGAGTTATTTTGTTGCTTAAGCTCTGAGCCGCACCCCAGATGGCTTTTGTGCCGGCCGGGGACTTGCTTAGGGACGGGGTTAAAGCGGCAGATTCCTTCAAGCCTGGTAAGTCTCTGGGTTCAGCAGGTAAGGCATTGTTGTTGAGACCGGCTGAAAAGCAAAATGCTGCCATCGCGGCACTTTTCCTCCTCGACTCCGGACTGTTGACCAAAGCGCAAAGTAGGTGGATTAGAGTAAAGGATAGGACACCCATAAACACACTTGCAGAGTGAGATTAAGACCACCGAACATCCAACCAAGCTGAGAACTGTTGAAGCATTTCTTCTGATGTCACACAGTACAAAGGATGGGAGTTTGGGAGGAGGGAGGCTCCCTGATCTCGGCATTATAACCCTCGCAGCAAAATATCGCGGCCTCCTTTCACTGCTCTGACTTCATATATCAGAATGAAATGAAATAATGATGCCAAAAATATTTGATATACTAAAATATGTTGGCTCATATTTACATATAATTAGCTACAATAAATGACAGTTTTGTCAGTAACCCAAGTAATGGACTTATCACAGTTTTAAACAATCCACTTTATCCAAAAATAAGATACCAGCTGAGGTGTAACTGACTGATAACCTCTGGCAAAAACCAGCCTCCTATAGTACCTGCCACTGTCCATTTACATGCTGTTCTGATCAATTGTGCAACTTGAATATTTAGAAATGTCGGTCAGTGCAGACAATTACAGCGAAATCGAATTGCAGCTTCAAAGAAAAGGGGTAACAAGAAAACGGCGTCAGATGGACAGTATCGGAATAATTCTGCGGTCAGAATATCAGGCTGTGGTGTTTGAAGTCTACAAATCAAACTAGGACGGGTGATTTGGTTAGACACTTCTGTTACTCATTTAGGGTTTGTCCCTCAAGTGTTTATCGTGGAGGTTTCACAAGTGGTCACTTCTGCTTGCACTGATAAACAGCAGGGATTGGATCCAGACTGCGCTGGGTTCGAGCCGGAGCCCTGGGGCTCACAACCGCTCCGACCGGGAATGTTAGTCATTTGTTTATTATTGCCGATATATGCCTGCTCCTAATCCTTGGCAGAATCAGCCGGATTAGATGTGTTCCTCATCCTACCTTTTTCCACCCCTTCAGTCCGCTGCATTTTCATGAGGGGTTTTGCAGGTTTTGTTAGTGTGCGCGTGGACAGCGAGCACGTGAATGCAGGGTGCTTCAGTTTTAACTGTGCACTGCCAGATTGACCCAATAACTCCATCCTGTTTAGTGCTGAGATCAGGGTCAATGGGAAAACTGTTACTTTTTTTTTTTTTTTTTTCTTATCCTATGCCAGGACCTTTTAAGTTGTGGTCGTGCTTGAGACTGAGTGAATGTTTGTATCTGGCAAATCAGGACACCAGCAGTGTTTTTAAATAATTATTATTATTTCGAATGGAAACACTGCAACAAACCCTGTTGGTACCAATTAATCACACAGGCTGAAGGTCAGCGTGTTGTCACCGGAGTCGGAAACAACTGATGTCATTGAGGAGATTGTGGCCTTTTAGTGGTACTTCTGTGCCTGTTCTTTGTGCCGACGCGCTATTCGCTCTGCGTCACCTGGATCACAGTGTGAGCAGAGTTTACAGGGTGCGGTGAACTCATTCATTTTTCTTTTCTTTTTCTTTTTTTTTTTTTTTTCTTTCTCCCAAGCTGATCCCGATCACTATGTAAATCTGTTTCCAGTTTCGAAACACGGCCACGCACATGCTCGTTAACGTACTCTTTTACCCATGCAGCGTGGCTGAGAAGGTCCTGCAAATCTGCACAAAACACCCTGACATGATTCTCCGCCTCCCCAGCTCCTCCCACAAAGCATACACAGAAGCAGATACACCCGGGCGGCGAGGCTGACAGACGCGCAGCATGTAATTATCTAAGTTTATGTGAGGCCAAAAGGTTGAGAATGATGGTTCTTAATTTTCGGGAACACTCGAGTTAAACTTGTCTGGATGAGAATCCAATCTCACTTGTCGGACCAATAAATCAGGTCTCAGATGCATCAGATACATAAGACGCATCTTAAGTCCAAATAAGCTATTTGTGCATCAAGACCCAGGTAATTCAAACATTTTATCTAGTTCAACTGAAGTTCTGTTTCAACCTTCAGTTACTTTACATCCCTCAAATTATTCAGCAGTTATCGTAACATAGTGCATGATTGACAAGATGATTATCCAGCCCTGCCTCTACTCCTTCCTTCTTTTGACTTGTTGTGCATGTCCATTTCTCGCCCGCGGCCTTCACAGCTCAACTTCATGTGGTGTTGGTTAATTGGCAGTTTTCGGTGAGTGAAGCTGTGCTTCACTATGCATAGCTTCCTCTGTGTCCCTTGCATTGTTTGCCTTTTTTAAAGTGGCCTTTAATTGGCTGCGCAGTCACAGTCTCATGCTTTAACTGTCCCCTTTGGTACCTGAATGTGGCCTATTTGACCCTGCGGCCCAGGAGTGCAAGCGAAACATTTGTTGGCCTCAACTAATGGCCATTTGTCATCTTTTTTTCTTTTTCCTTTTTTTTTGTTCCAGTCTAAACTTCATTTAGTTTCCGTCTAACTCATTTTTCAGGGTTTGATATGAGCCTCGAAGGCGATATATTTTTATTTGGGACAGTGCTGGATCTCTCGAAGCCAAACCCACCACTTTTTCAACACCTATTCATCACATTCACAGCGTCCATCAGCCTCCGTCAAGCAGTCCTGTCAACACTGTAACAAGCCCGCCTTCTCGGGCCCAAAGGAAGGCCTCCAATTTGGGCTCCAGAGGACTCTCGCTGACCCATCTAAGCGATCTAGCCGTGCCTCCTCCCTGTACACCAGCTACTTCCAAGCAGGCTTCATCAGTGCTGCTCAAAGACCTGAGAGTACTCTGATCCCACCATGGGGTGTATAGCTGTGGCTCCAGCTCTGCTACACTTTAATCCCCATCCCTTTTAACCACAATGGGAAACATGTGCTTACTCTGTGTAGGGTACAGGCCCACCATGGGAGAGGCTGTTTACCTTCGGTCTAAAACTAACATTTCACAGCTCCTGTGACCAGTCCTGTCCACTGCTTCTCTTGGGTTTAAAAAGGTGGCAGAGGATCCTTTGCTGGCATTTTTTTATTTGAGACAAGATGATTCATCACCACTTGCTTCTGAATAAATGGTGAAATCCTGATTGCATCTTTTTTTTTTCCCCACATTATCTTCACTGAAGAGGAAGGGTTATCCAGTTTTTATCTTATTAAGTAGCTGCTTGATATTTCATCACCTACTTGAATTCTCAGTCCAACAGGGGGTCAAAATATCGAATTGCATAACGTACTTTGTCGCTTCTGTTAAACGACATAGTGCACATATATTTATTTTTAAATGACAGCGAATGTCGCTGTAGTTCTGTCCCGTTTTCAGTGCAGACGGGGCTCTAACAAAGACATTCAACGGTTCGATCATTTGCCGCTGGATTATCAACAAAAGGAAATAATTTAATGTTGCTCTGTTGTTGATGGCTTCAGCCAACAACATGTAGCTCTTTAACATTTTACAACCAGGCATAAACTGTGCATCCAAGACCATAGTTTGACACTGACAATTATTGTAAGGAATACTAAGCACGCGGGTATTTCTCACATTCTTTTAAACGCTAGAGGCATTTACGGCCGTGATGCCGTCACCAGTACATATGAAGAAACATGCAATCAGAGCTTCTTTTAATTACTTTTTCACTCTGCTTTCCAATGATAGTTGTTTTTTTTTCTTCTTTAAATTGTTTTTGCTTCTTCACTACACCCACAAAGCTTGATTTGGTAAAATATCACCACAATAACTCATTGTACAGAACATGCTATACGGTTGATGTAAAGTCCAACGTGCACGGTGACCAGTTCCCGACTCCCGGCTGCAGAACTGTGTGACTGGGTCAGATCCTGCCTTCCCCAGGTGTGGCAGGTGATCTGAGAGTTGAGTGAACTCTTCCGGAGGGTAACAGTAGCTTTCCATGTTGCCCAGCCCGGTTCTGCCCTTCCCCGTCGTCTTATCTGAGCATCCAGTGCAACCTAACCCAGGGTGCGGTACCTCTGCTCCTTCATTCTCCATGCTGCCTGTCTCCATTCCTGATCTTCTCAGATGTCATTGTGAAGAGAGAATGACCCGGCTGGAGCTGAACTTGAGTTGGACTGACTGACAGAGTCCTGACGCCCCATTGTGGGCACAACAGTCTCAGTTTCCAGCCACCCACAACTTCCCACCCTCTGACCTCTAATGCACAGAGGGCGAAGGCGGCGCAGACAAGAAGTTGCACAGCACATTTAGGGATAAGGATTTGAGTTATTGGAAATGGCATTGACACTGTGATGAGTTTTTTTTTTCTGTTTCTGTTTTAAATAGTCCATGGAGAAATGACTAGTTTCTAGTTTTGCAAGTCGTACTTAATTTTCTTTTGTTCTTGAAGACATTTACCCATCCGTCCAGAAGGCTGACTGACAGAACGGGACTGGCATCCCTGCTGCCTAGTTTAAAGTCTTCAAGAGAAAACTAATGACGAAACAAGGTCTACAAGGTTTATGATTCTGTAGCGGCGTGTTTTACTTTCTGTAGCTCTCTGAGCTCGATTAAGCTCACCAGTTCACTAACGACTAGCGTCAAAAAACTGCTGAGATTCAGGCAAAATGTGAAGCATTTGCATGCTCACTATGTTTAATCGCTCAACTATCCATGCAGCGGAATGATTAGGCTTGTTTAACGTTAAATCACTGACCAAGGCGAATTTGACACTAATTTAAGGAGAATAAACGAGTGTGATTTTCGTGTTTTTAATATATCAGCGCTGGGTAACCTGAATAGGATTTGAATCATTTGTGAATCATCTATCATTTGCATTCCTACCAAAAGCAATATAAACATGTTCCCACATGTGCTCATTCCACAGCAGAGCTGCCAAACGGCAGTCGAATGCTGCCGAAAGTAGGTTTATAACAGCCCGCTATGATTTTCCTAGACAAAAGGGATTGTTTTGCGTTTCAAAGGAGTCTGAGACCTTACCTACATTTGTTTTAGCTGACAGACGCTTTATGCTCTACATTTGTTCAATCCTCTTGAGGTTTTATGTGTGTGTGTATGTGTGTATATGTGTATATATATATATATATATATGTATATATATATATTTATATATATTTTTTTTTTCTTTTTTTTTTTGAGCTAGTGTTTCCTCTCCTAGCAGATCCAGGCAGTTTGTGTGCACTCACAAAAAAAAAAAAAAAAAAAAACCCGACAAAATCTGATTAAGCTGAGCTGAGCTGTGTGTGTGTGTGTGTGTGTGTGTGTGTGTGTGTGTGTGTGTGTGTGTGTGTGTGTGTGTGTGTGTGTGTGTGTGTGTGTGTGTGTGTGTGTGTGTGTGTGTGTGTGTGGTGCATGGACATGAGACCCGAGCTTTAAATGTGGGTGTTTACTTGCAAACCTCAGCTCAGCTCGGAGATGTAATCTGATTTGCAGAAGGGAATGGGTCGTCTCACATGACTGGTTTAAAGGACCGCTGGCGCATGGTCGTGCCAGTGTCCCCGACTGCCTTGTGTGTGTGTGTGTGTGTGTGTGTTTATATGCGTTCATGCTTGTGTGTATACACCATTTATTTGCTTTCGCAAAGCGCTCTGCAGAAATATGAGTGTTTGTTGGTACAGGCTCCCACACAGTAGAAATGGAGAGGTGTTGAAGTTTGCGGTGCGGTTGAGAAAACCAGAGTGCCTCGTTTATTCCCTTGTTCTTGGTTAAATAAGATTTGTTAGAGGAAAGCTATGTGAAGTACAGCCACCACTAATTAACAGTCAATTACACATCTGGAAAAAAGTAAAGATCGGACTCTAAGCAGGTTTTGTTTGCTACTTTCTGATTACACTTCTCTTATAATCACTGCTTTATTTTGAACTAATGGACCATCAGAAATGATATCAAATAATTTTAATTCATCGTATATCCCCAACAATCTAAGGGGCACTACTAGGATCCAATCTCCTTTTTAAAGCTTTGTTTCTGCATCCTCTCAGTGTTTGTTGATGTTTTTTCGTGGTGGAGATTGTCTTTCTTTCACTCTCTCTGGGATGGATGTGGTCCATCATATGATTTTAATTGGTGACCCAGCTGGAGCAGTTAAGCACAGTTAAGCGTGCGTGCGTGTGTGTGTGTGTGTCATCTGGTCTTGTTAATAAGTTCAGCTTGTTTTCCGTCTTGCGGGTCATCCCTTGTGGTCATGACATACGCAAGAGGAACAGACGAGGAGCTGCAGGTGACGATGGTTGCTGCCACACGCGTGACTGTTGGCGGATTCGTGTTTACGCTTTTTGAAACTTATGCAGAACTTGTGTGTGTGTGTGTGTGTGTGCCTGCCCTGATCTCCGTTTTCCTGCTGGTCCAGTGTGAAATTTCTAGACTGTACACTTGGTGTTTGTGTGTTTCCTCTCATTTCTGTGGAGGCCTCATAAGCAGGACGATGCAGCGAGCAGGAAGCTCTGATCCCATCAGGCGTGTCAGCAGGGGCAGTTTTTCATAAGGTTGTAATCTCGCCACACAAAGGGTGTCCAATATTGGAGGAAGCCCCTACCCCAGAGCTAATCAAGACCTGACCAACCCTTCTCCTGGCTCACCAACTTTCTAAACATTACCTCATCTGGAGGCTTAGCTTAGCCATATGCAACCCCAGCGTTCTGGTGTACATGATAACTCACTTAGCGCAGCATGATGGTTAAAAAAAAATGGAAATATAAGAAAGGATATAAAAGAAGTGAAACCAGCATGCGGCTACCTATGGTGCCTGGTGCCAGGGAAAGGTATTTTAAAAGGGAGAGGAAAGAAAGAATCATTTTACCATGTCCTCCAGAAACTCTGTGAAGCAATTTCCCAGTATTCAGTTTCTCTCCCCACCGTCCTGTTATTGCTGTTTTCCCCTCTAGTGTTGGTTGGAGCTTTCAACCTGAAAGGAGTTTTTTTTTTTTTTTTTTTTTTTTTTTTTTCTTCTTCAAGTTCAGCCTTTGTGTCACTCGGAAACAGTGCACTTGTTGCCAAGGTAACGGGTCTGGGACAGAGAAACTCAGAGGCAGGGAGCACCTTTGTCTCTGAGTGGATGAAGAGGGACCCAAACTGCCGCCAGTCCAGAGCGTACACCTTCAGTCCTAAACGGGTTTGCAGCTAGTAAAGCGACCGGCAGGTTTCTTGATCCAGTATCTGCCTGAACCTGTTGAACTCTTAGAATAAGCCAGAACACCATATAAATTATAAATGCTATGATGGAAAAGGCACTTTTTTTTTTCTGCTGTTGCTCCCTTCCAAGCTTTTGCACAACTCCCCTGACAACTGATTTACATAAAACAGAGTTGGTTGAGTTAATTTGCTAATCCAGATTTGACTTTTTTAATGTTCCATGAACGCACTGGAGAAGGCTTGAGTTGTAAAGTCATTATAAAATCACCTCTGGTTGAGCAAGAGCCTTAAAGGGGGCAAATTGTGGGGGGGGGGGGGGGGAGTGCCATAATTGCTATATTTCGACGTCTGAGGTGATTACCAGCACACAAACACCATCTTGGCTCTTTGTTTGCAGCCTCTTAGTTCTGGAAATATGTTATTAAGAAAGATTCTTGTATTTGTAAGTTGCTGTTACGACACAGTTCCAGCTCAAGGTAGATATTTCCATCTTTCTCGCTTCATTTCAGTTACCTTGGAAACAGAAAACCCAACCTCTCTTGCTTTTGTTTTGCTATTAACAGCAGACTTTCATTCTGTTGATTCACTTATGTTCACTTTACCAAGTCACTTAAAGAAAATAATTATGTTTCACAAGTACTTTCCCCATTGTAGTTTTTAGATCAAAAATAGGCCTCCCAAATGAAATATTTTACATTTCACTTCTTTTTGTAGTTTTGTGTATGTCTTTTCCATTTAGAGAGTAAAATATCCAAGTTAGTACTTTGTCAGTGAATGCAGCAGCATCAAAAAGCATACGGCTGCTGCATTTCTTAACTGTTTCTGTCTGGATTTGCAGCATGGTTGTGCATAAAAAAAGAGAGGATTCCCAACTGCCAGTGGCTGAATGACGGAGAGGGGTGATGCAAGTGTTCAAGTTAGTTAGTTCTTCCCATTTAGTTTGCTTTGTGTGCTCTTAGATTTGGACATATCAGTGTCCAGTGAAAAATGAGAATTTTCAAAATGAGCCATAAACCATCAAGTATACAGTGACCTTCAATTCAGTGTGGGACATTGGATTCTTTAATTTAATAAATCATTAGTTTAATTATTTAAATAAATTATTCCATTAATTCAGGGGGAATGAAAGTGGTGAGAGCAGAAGGCTTGACAGCGCTCTTCCCCATCTCTGTCGTCAGGCCAGGGGCAGACATCAAACATATGACTTGTGATAGAGGATCATAATTGGAAGAGCTCCATTTAGTTATAATATGATATAATGGCAGTGTGTCTCTAAGGGCATTAATGTAAGTCTGTAAGCATTTACATCTCTTCTGACTTTTACAGGTTTTTATATGAGGTTGATTGGAATTTAACATGTATGGAAACTCATTTAGAAAAGTCTCAACACAGTGCAGGCCTGAACCAGGCCTTCATAATATTGGGAAAACTAACCTTTCAATATTATATGCTGCATTATTGAATTATAGAAATTTTCATGAGATTAGCTCTATTTGGAAAGAATTAATTAGTGTAGAACATCCATCTATCCATCCATTTTCTAAACGCGTTTTAATCCTTTGCAGGGGCACTCACCAGGGAGGCATCCAAGTAGCCTCCTCACCAGATCATTGCAGAGTCCGCATCACTGCGGACGCTCCAACGATCCGCCTGTTGATCTCTCGCTTCATTCTTCCCTCACTCGTGAACAAAAACCAGAGATACTTCATTTGGGGCAGGACCTGATCTCCGACATGGAGAGGGCACTCCACCCTTTTCCGACTAAGGACTATGGTCTTGGATTTAGAGTGCTGATTCTCATTCCAGCCACTTCACATTCGGCTGCAAACTACTCCGGCGAGAGTTTAAGGTCTCGGCCTGATGAAGCCAACAGAACCGCATCATCTGCAAAAAGCAGAGACCCAATTTTGAGGTGAACAACCAGACCCCCTCTGCTCCTCGGCTGTGCCTAGAAATTCTGTCTGTCACAGTAATGTTTCCCAGCACAGCCCAAAAAGGCAACGTGGGTTCCCGTTCCCATGGGCTCAACCCCTGTGGTGGGGACATAGGCGGTTGGGTGCAGTGTGAGCTGGGTAGTGGCTGAAGGTGGGGACCCTTATGGTCCGATCCTCGACTGCAGAAGCTGGCTCTAGGGACATGGAATGTCACCTCTCTGGTAGGGAAGGAGCCTAAACTGGTAGTAATAATAATAATAAAAATAAGTAGTCTTTACTAATGTTATGCAATTGGCATCAAAATCTCAGAACCTCTGACAAGTCTGAAAGAAATAAACTCACCTTTGCATAACTTCCTCATTGACATTTTTTCCTGTTTCTTTGCATACAAAGGCTGTATGTCACTTACCAGGAAGAAACTCTTGTCTGTTAATATACAAAGTTTTTAAAAAGCTCCGTTCAAGAGCTTTCGAGGTTGTAGATCAGTCATCAAACTATGAACCATTCAAATTGTCTTTGTTATGCACAGAAAAAATATGTTTTGGCATAACATCCTTGGGAAAAAAAGAAATCGTCTCACTTGATGTTGCCTGTCTTGCAGTGTGAATATTTCACACACATTTCAGTAACGGTCTGCAAAGTAAGACGTACAGAGGGAGAAATGTGCTGCTCTTACTCCCCCTCATTGATGCAATCAACCTATCATCTCAATCAACATATCTTTAGTTTATTAAACTAGGAAACTCTGTGACTGAGTCAATTTTAAATTAAATTACTGTAAAGTTTCTCCTCTGCAGTGTGGCCAGAGCTGATGAGGTACAATCAGTTTTACAATGACCAGCATGTATTTCTGTCCATATCTTTTTGAGGTAATTGTACCAATTGTTTATTGGATCTTATTAGTACTCTTTTAACGCTTTAAATGCAGGATGGGATGAGCCCATAGACGAGAGGAGAGTCATAAGTGAATTTCCTTAAATTTTCTTGTAAACCAGTTTTCCTCGCTTATAAAGAAAAAAAAAAAAAACTCTTTCAAAAATATAATAAGAATAAGGAACAGTGATGTAAATCTTCCTGTTTTTGAAATGAAGAGCAGTTTACACCGTGTAATGTCATGGGATGCTCCGAACATTTACTTTAAACCTTCACTGTTTAATGCGTCATTCAGTGTCACCAGATCCCTGGATATGATGGTGTATAATGTGGAGGCTCTGAGGCTGAACTTGCCGGAGAGCTTATATCAAATTTCCCAGCTGGCCTTACAGCAGCTGAGGATCTTTCAGGAGAATCTGGGGGAAATTTCTGATTGTATTTAAGCCTGGGTGCCTCTGTTTGCCTTGGTGCTACTGCAGCCTCGGGGTGGATTAAGCACTTAGGAGAAGAAAATGGATGAATGTAAAAGGTACAATAGCAGTATGTCTGACAGAGCTCTGATTTTTGTAAACTGGCTGTTGTTTTATTTATTTTTCTGCTTTCAGTTATTACATGTCAGGCTAAACCGCTTTTCCCTCAGTTGAATGAAATTTAGTGGTAGAGAAAGTATGCGAGCGCAAGTTTGGGCACCGCCGGCTGGGATCAAATTTGATTCCTCCTCTTTCTGACTTTCATGTTCACCTGTGAATGAGCTTCTTTCTGAATCACCCCCCCCCCCCCCCCACCCCCACCTCATCTGCTATCTTTCTTTCAGATGATCCCAGGTGAACACCAGGAAGCGGCTGAGTAATGGAAAAATGATCTCAACAGGTTTAACAGGTAGGGATGACTTTGGCCTCTTTTTGATCATTGTTGACTGGGTGATCACACACGTTGCAGTTTTATGATGAACACTGATAGTTTCTGTAAACAAACCAAAGCATGTTGCTTTTACTGATCAAACAGAGGCGTTAGCTCACACGTACAGGAGATGAAGTCAGGGAGGTGGCATTGGAAATATGCCCATATTGGTGTTTTTTTTTTTCTTTTAACTGTGTAACTTAAGTCATGACAGCGTAGTAAAGAATGCTGTGGCACAGAGATATCACTTCAAACACCACTTCTCTCAGGAGCCTCAGATCCGTTCAGTGGAACTGAATGAAGATATGCTTTGATGGCCCACCACAGAGTCGGTGGCCTTCAAAGGAACCTGTTGATGGCATGGTGCAGGGCAGCCAGTAGTCTGAATGAGGGGTACTGTACATGTGTGCCTCTCAGGGTAGTCGTGGGTGTTCTTGGTGGAGGTCAAACATGCTTGACCCCAGCGAGAGTAGGCATTTTCTATAGATTCTGATTCGTATTATCTTCTTCTCTACCCATCTACCTGCCTCTCTCACTAAATGAAGGGGAACTGTGCGTGGATGGCAGGATGCCAGCAGACAGGTACGGTGGATGTGCTGATGGGGGAGGGCGATAGGGGATGGCCCCAGGCAGAGAGAGACTTACATGGGCAGGCTGAGACTCCGAGGCAGGTTGGGACCTGGTTCCGTGCGCTGATGCTGCTCCTCTGGCTGGGCTCCAGAGGAAAGAAACGTGGGAAGAGAAAAACCAGAATGCGGGCCAAAAGGAGAGATCCAGAGAATAAGGAGAACTAATATTGTTCGGAGGCGAGGCAGAAATGGTGGGCAGATCATGGCAAAGAGTATTAACAGAAATCTCCGAGGGGTTGTAGTTTATATTAGTGGAAGCAACTTATGAAGAAACAATAAGGTACAGAAGGAGGAGCAACGAGGAAAAAAAAAAAAAGAAAAAGTATGAGACACATCCTGTGCGCCAGTGGAACGTGACTCCTTGCAGGTAAACCAACTCAGAGGTGCAGGCAAGCAGAAAGAAGATGAAAAAATAGTGATGGATGACTACTTATCCTCTGACACATTTGTTCTTTCCCCGGGGGAGGAACAGGCGAGACAGGCCGGTCCCACCACTTCGCTGCCTTGGCATCTGCAGGGTTGAGTGGTTGGTGTGCGGGGGTGGACAACATAATGTCATTTTGTTGAAGGCTGCATGAGCAGGCACAGGTACAGCGGAGTCTGTGTTGTCAGGAGGCCACCTACCTGCATTACCTCATCTTGGGACGTGCTGACAATCAAATGAAGAAGTGAGAGACAAATCAAACCTAGGCCATCTTTTCCGCCACCTGTTTTTCTGTCGTAATTTAGATAAAGATGTATATATTTAGTATGACTTTAGAAAATAACAATACATTTAAATCAATCTATAGAAAATGCCTACTCTCGCTGGGGTCAAGCATGTTTGACCTCCACCAAGAACACCCACGACTACCCTGAGAGGCACACATGTACAGTACCCCTCATTCAGACTACTGGCTGCCCTGCACCATGCCATCAACAGGTTCCTTTGAAGGCCCCCCTTGCATGTGACATTTCAATCTTTACATCTTTTTTCTGGCATTGGACTGGACTGCTAACACATCAACGCAGCTTTTGTGTCCTCGAACAATCATAATTATTCCCCCATTCAGGATGTGATCATTTCAGTTCCAGGCGAGGCAACGTATCCCACTTTGAAGGCCTCAAATCCTTTTTTGTAGAAACTTTGTAGAAGCTAAATCTGCTCAAGAAAGTAGATTCCAATGCTTTTTTTTTTTTTTTTTTTTCCAAATTGTCACCATGTATAAGAAAATGTTGCCAGACGAGATGATGTAAATCTAAGGTGAAATGTGTGGATGCTCTAGAGAGCTCTTCTTTGGCTCCATTTAATCATTAGTTTGTGTATTATGTTTCTAGGATCACGTCAAATCCTGGTTTGGACTGTGGACCAGCATCTCATTCAGCGGATGTTTGCTCCTGGCATGGCTGCTGACAACATGAGCTCCATCACTGACAATCTAACTGTCAGTATCCAGGCAGGAACTTGAACTTGGAAAAAGTGTGACATGAACTCGGAACAATGGGGCGCATTTTGCTGCTCACATATTGTGGGACACATCAGTCAACGCCTGGAGAAGCGCTCGGTCAACGTGATGAATGCACGTTTACCATATTCTCCATCTACATATTGTTCGACTTTGTTGCTGACTTGAATGTGGGTTAATATATTTTTTTCCACATATACCGTACATCTGTTCTTGATTTCCTGTCTTTAGTCATCCTATGCTTGTGCATTATGGTTGTATAGTGTTGCAGGTGCTGGGACTATTAATGGAAAATACTCAGATAGTGTTTATAGGTTTATTCTTTGCAAACTGAACACAGTTCTTCACCCTCACACCAATATACAAGTTTACTTTGTTGGTGAAAAAAATTTTCAAAAAGACTGTTTTTAATGTAGATTGTGCAGGAGGATCATTCATGCAACTGAAATATAGCTTTTATTTGAAAGGTTCAGTCATAAAGATGCAATTTTCATCAAAGTTGTTGATGATTGTAAACAAAAATGCATTCCAAGCTACTTGTTTTTATTTATTTTTTGTTTTGATGCATTTGCAGCCTGTGTTAATGTAGGTAATAACCCTGTCAAGTTGTGCATTTTAATCACGATTTATTACTCTAACATTTGTTGTGTCTATAATTATGTTGGTGGAAATAAGAAAGAAAAAAAGTCTAAGTTGTTGTTTGTCCTGGCTCATCATTGCAGCTGCAGATTTTTGATGATCATCACACGTGTGTTTAATATTTGTTTCTACTGTTTGTGATGCTGGCATCAATACTAGTTGGGTAAGTGAGTCGTAGCCATAAATTATATAGAAAAAAAACACAGTTTCATTGTAAAATACATCTATCACATTTATTCACAGCACAAAACGGAGCAGTTTCATAGTAAATGGTCATAAATGATTAGTCTGGAAAGTGGTTTCATACCTTTCCCTTTAAAAGTCATGATATGCCTGTTTGTCATTGATAGTCAGAATTTTGGTTTGCCACTTCTAACACTTCTACACAATAGTTCATATATGGCGGTAGTAACACAAAACTGGTGGTGCTAAACTTTAGATTACAGCAGTCCTGCTGCGATTTTATATTGGTTCAATTACTGGCTGAGGCCTTTGTGTTCCTTCTGTGCTTTCCATTTTACTCCCACAGTCCAAAAGCGTGACTGTCGGGCTGACTGGTGACTCCAACTTGACAACATGAGTGAGTGGGAATGTTTGTGTGGGTTTTTTTTTTTTTTGTCCGCATGTGGCCCTGCGATGGTTTGGCGGCCTGTCCAGGTTGCATTTTGCCCCAAGACAACTGGATTGGACTCCAGCAGACCTCAATCCTGAATGGGAAGAAGTTGGAATACTTAACAAATGGATGGATTATACTGTCTTTACAGTGGCACAGCTTTACTAGTTTTCTGCATTAATTTTTAATTAAAAAAAAAAAAAAAAATTCACAGTATACCAAAAATGTAAAAGCTCATCTGATAACACAAACATATTTTCTTGTGAACACACCCATTTATGGTACTGATGGAAAACCTTCTTTTTTTTTTTTTGGTACCATGTGGTTTTTTAATACTCTCTGAAAAAATGTCATTGGTAAATGGGTCAGTTTAAGAGAAATGTCTTATGTGCTTAAAGTAACTCAAAAATATCCTCATAACACAACATTGTCACTTTATGCGGAGCGGCCCAGGTCTGACAATCGCTCACTCGTTGCCCGGCTCAAGTTATCGGCATACTACGACATCACAGCCGAGTAGAATTATTTCGTCTCTCCACCTTTATGTGCACCAGTCTTCACATCTGTGAAGTGGGAAGCTGCAACACCGATTTCAAAAGAGGCGCACCCCATAGAAGAGGTGAGTGGAGTCAAGTGTTTCGCTGTTTTCAACAGAGCAGCATGTTATTGACATTTCATCAGCACATATTGAAACAAAAGGTCAGAATAAAATCACCTATTGGGGTGAGAAACTTTTTGAAATCTCAAGTTCTGCATTTTTAAATGCCATCTTGTACCTTTTTTGATGCCAGATGTGGCCCTGTTCTGACAGGAGGAATTAAAGAAAAGCTCTTGAAACGTAACAGGATAACACAATGATTTTATTTGAGTTACAGACTTAGTATTACGGTATCAGAAATAGCAAACCAGAAGACAACTAATAAAAATTGCTTAACTTTTATCATATCTTTTTTTTTTGTTGTTTTATTAGAAGCATATCTTTTGGAGGCAGCGCCAAGTGGCTGTCAGTGGTAACACATGTGGAGGTTAATCAGCGTCAAGTCTGATGAATATTATTCAGAAGTCTGTCGTCCCAGTCAGGTGCCGGGGGATGAGCCATGTCGGATCACTGTCATTCATTTCTTCCCATTTCTTTTCAGATAACGGGAAGTTGAAAGTGAAAATAGATCAACACAGACATGGCTTTTTTTTTTCCATTTTTTCTCTTAGAGCTTTAAAGAAACAACAAAATGACTCCCTGGAAAACTGCATTCCCCTGCTGAGTTGGTTTCTATATATTCTGCATGCATGATGTTGACAGAGAAGTGTTGAATGTCACAGTCTAAGTCAACATGAGTCACGCTGCAGGGAGTTTTCAATCTTTTTGATGATGAAAATCCCCACAGTGCCCTTGTAGTCTGGAAAGAGCTGTTCCAGTGTATATTAGAACAGCATTATTGTTCTCAATTAGTCTGAATAAAATCACTAAATCAGCAGTGACTTCCTATTCAAAGGCCTTCCACTGTCAATTTCAGTCCGGGTTGGGTGGGAGCTCTGTGGGGGATGCGACGTGGGTGCAAAAGTGTGCAATAGTGAAGTTGCTAGGGTGCAATTATTTCTTGAGGGGTTGCACATTGTTGTCTTTCTCTGAATGATAAAACAAAGCAAAGTGGGCCGGGCTTCGCCGCAGTTTGTTCAGGCTTTTATTCTTGTGCCTGACAGTGTTCTGACATGTTGCAAAGCATCACAGGGATTATATTACACATCTGATATGAGCGGGACGAGGTCAGGGCAGAAGGAAAAGAGTATAAGGGAGTGACGGCCCCTGTACTAATGTTTTGGAAGTTGAGTTTCATGACATCTTTATGGCTCTGCTTATGGTCAACAACATTAGCATGCCCACAATGCACTTCTCTGCTTGTCTGCCTCCCCTCCCTTTTTTTTTTTTTTTTTTTTTTTTTTTTTTTTTTAAAAACCCTCCCTTTTTTGTCTCGCACACATACACATATACACAACTCCGGGGGGAAAAAATGACCTCTACGCAGTTCTCAATTCACTGCACTTCTATAGCCTTGAATGGACCGGCTCAACAAAAGGTGACATAATTTTCTCAGGGTTTGATTGGCCCCCTCCATGCCACAAGATGACATCATTCAGCCCCCGCCGCAACACATTAACACCACCACCACCAGCTCCAGCATACAAGCCCCCCCCTCCAAAAAAAAAAATCCTCTGTTCTTGGATGCTGGGTTGTCAAGACAACAGAGCTGGGCCCGGACGGTGGGGCAGGACTTGGCAGTGTGTCCCAGCTTGGCTGACCATAATGATCTCAGGCAGCGTTGCTCTTGTGTTTGTGGTAAACAGTCTTGTTGAAATGACACAGAAGGATGGGAGGGAGGGGAGGGATGTGGACCACTGTCTTGGATATAAAGATGGGATCTGTTTCATTCCAACTCTCCTCCGCACTGATGTATTTTTCTTCAAGTGGGAATAATTATTCCAACAAGAAGTGTCAAGTCATAAAATGCCAACGTCAACCATTACCGTTGTGCCAGCCAATGAGCAATTTCTTTGAAGCTTCCTTGTGAGTTGGAACAAACTTTATTGCTCTTCAATTTTCTTCAAGCTCAAGGCTGCGAGTGTGTTTGCCGGAGGATAGGGCTATTAATGATGGTACATTCCTGCTGAAGTGGTGTTTTATTTTAAAACGTTTTCATATTTGTGTAGTACATTACTGTTTCCAGTCCGTTTTGAAAGTACGTGTACGTATTGTGTTCTTTCAAATGTTAAACGAGAAAGCAAATAAATCACCCTATAACCCTGCCATCCATGTGTGTTAATTTGAAAAAAAAAAATAGCAGTAATTAATTGGAATGTTCTTTATTTCATGGAATGACGACATCGAGCAACAAATCTCAGGTTCTCCCACACTCTCAGAGCCAGAAGAGCTGCCACTGGCCACCTACCCCAGCACAACCTGTGACCCTGACTAATAAATGCCACTTTTGGTCCTGGTGCGCAGCCAGAACCATTACAGGCTGCGTGCACCAGAGTATCGCACACATACAAATGACCACTTCCCCCTGGAATTGTCATTAATGAGCATAATTTGAAGTGAGGTTGACATACAGACCGGAGCCAAACCTTGTTGGTTCCAAACACTCCTGCAGCCTTAGACAGCTTTGAGCAATGTCCAAACCATTTCCTCAAAATGGGACTTTAAGCAAAGAGAAAAATTACAGAATTACCACTTGGTTTTGGAGAAGGTCTATACTTCTTGTTGATGATTGCATATAGCATTAAATGTTACAAGTTATTGATGTTATACAATGTGGGTTTTTTTTTAAAAAATGTAACACATCTTTCAATGTTTTTCTTTTTGTCTTTCCGTTTTTCATCCCAGCGATTCTCTTGCTCATTGAAAGAACTTTCTTCTGCTCTTCGTCTTGTGTGATCCACTAACTGCTGTTGTGGGTAGGCCCATCTTTAGAGGGAAGGGAGCATAGTTTTAGTGGCTTTTTGAGCTTTGTTGAGGGTTGACCAGATATTGGTTGCCTCTGGAATGCCGGGGATGCTCGAGTTTCCAAGTTCTGATCCACTCAGCTCTGCTTCTACAGAAGAAATTATAAAACTCTGCGACTTTACCTCCTCTGTGAAATTTAGACGATTGTTTATGGAGACAGTTCATTTTCCTACACGGTTTCACTTCCTGATATGTCGTGGGATTTACAATAACTTAACTTTAACTAAACTTAAGCAATGTGTCAGCTGTCAATTGATCGTGAAATTAAGGTTTTGTACTTCCCAAATATGGTAACGGTCACACCGTTGATTGGCAAGGTGTTGCATGGCAAAGCATCTCTTACTCTCACCCTTTCCATCCCTCACCCCTGTTACTCTCACTTAATCCTCACTGAGAGGGATAAGGAGAGTCTCGGGAAGCAGGCGAGGATGAGGAGGAGGGGAGCCACACAACAGGCCAAAGGCTCCACTGACATCCATGGGAATCTGGAGATCCATTCAGTGGCAATTATCAGCATCAATGCAGAGAGGCAGTGACAACGCAAGGGGTGGGGGCAAGGGGGTGTGGGAGAATTTTGGGGGTGGGGTTAGGCATAATAAAGGGGGCTGGAGGAGGGTCTGCCGAAGATGGAAATAATGGTATACTAAAGGAACCAATAGGTGGTAGTGAGGGCGAAAGTGAAAGAGGTGGTGATGTGGAGAGTTGTGTGCGTTTACCTTTTATTATTAATGCGAGCTTGACCTTATGAGCAAGTCTTTTTTTGATTCAGAGCTGCATTTCCCCTTTCTCTGTATGAGGTCTTTAGAGAACTGATTACAAAAAAAGTATATATTTATAGATCTGAATATGAACTATACAGCCCACTGTCAAATGTGAAGCAAGTCATAATGAACATTTTACTTTCGATCAAGTCATTTGTCATATGGTTAGTATGTTTAAGGTCACTTTACTGACTTTCGCTTTCTTACTGGTGCTGTTTAATTTTTCCGATTGGTTAAAGGTGTTATATTGATTTGCTCTCACAATGAACTGATTTTCATAAAAGTGTGAGATCAAAGACGATTCATTCTTATTTCCTTCCTGTGAGAAATGAAGTGGGATAATAGACGCTCTTAAGTCCTGAGTGCCAGCCCCCTGCCACCACCACCCCCTCCTGCATCATACATCACCCTGACAGGCCATTTCACTCCTGGATTCAAAATTCAGGCTGAGAGACCAATTTAAACATTCTGCGTTGTCCACGTTTGATGAGAACGTCACCTCCATCCCTCCGAGCACCAGGTTTTGAACCTTGGCCAGGTAAGAGAGCCAAAGCTGTCCGACTGGGGAAATTATGACAAATGATGTATAATCACTCCCCTTTTCTTCACTTGAAAATCAGAAATTTTCCAGCAGAGGGACATTCACCACAGCAGCTTTTATGGTTTGACCTTTTGCTGATTGTCAAAGAGGAACAACTGTATTTTACGGTAGATTAAAACTTCTATTTGAGCGTTTTCTCCAGCAGTGATGCTCTTTTTTTTTTTCCCTTCTCTGTGTACATGAAAAGGTCAAGCCAAAGGTCAGGTCAGCACTCGTCCTCTTCGTTAGAAAGCCTGGTGATATTCTGGACTTTTCCATGGGAAACACACAGTCATATGAAGATGCCTCATTGTGCCTTTGGTGAATTTAGAAAGAAGGTGTCAACTTGTCAACAACAGGGATGAGTGATCTCTTAAAGTGAAGCTGACAGAGTGACAAATAGCAACAAGTTCCTTTTTGTGATGTACTTGGAAGATTTAAAAACCCTTAAAATACATATTTCTAATCATCTTCTGTGTATTTAATTTTTTTGAATATCTTTAATAAGTGTAAAACAAACTGCTTAATGAACTGTTTGATAAAAATAAACAGATTAACTGATGTAACGGCAAGATGTTGAAGCCATTCTGAACTTTTGTGTATTTAAGTGCAAATGAATCTGTTTTCCAATTGTTGATTAATCTTTTAATTAATTTCACTTTTTATTGACTGGGATTTGTCAGTAAATATCTGAAAATGCTTAGAAATACCATCAAAAAAATAACAAGGGGTCGGTAGCTTCCTGTGAAGTAGAATCGAAGAAATGAAGAAGCTGAAGTTTCACTGTCACCGCAGCACTTACGTTCCACATCTTTGTTTGAATTTAAGAAGTTCAGAACGCACGATTCAGATGTGATAAACTCA
The DNA here is from genome assembly GCA_014839995.1 of Xenentodon cancila. Lineage (NCBI taxonomy): Eukaryota > Metazoa > Chordata > Actinopteri > Beloniformes > Belonidae > Xenentodon > Xenentodon cancila. The sequence continues at coordinate 11,219,837 of CM026214.1, read as the reverse complement.
CATTTTCTCAAAATGCTTACAGCCTGCATGTTCAGAAATGTTTATCACTTCACTGTTCTCTTTTTTTCATAAACTATTTCCAAATGTCCAACCAGGGAAAATACATTTGGAAACCAAAACCATTGAACACATTTGCTGGCTGCGACGGAAAATTAGGTAAAATCATCTTCTGTTACGGGAATTGCTCGTCGCAAAGACTCATTACTTAGATATCTCATAATATTTTTGAGATGTGTAATATTACATTTTTTACAGTGTAAAAGCAAAATATAAACACAAAATATACAAATTATTAATTGTCATTGGTTAATTAATGACTTTTGTTAATTAATGACTATAAATGACCACGTTAACTGTAGTTGCAGAAAGGGGATAGTAATGATTAACCACAACATTAACACCCAGAAGTGTCTCCGGATCATCAATAAGGCTGAAGTCCCAAAATGAAGCAGGTTATTTCGCATGTTTGTGGAGGATTTCTTGTTAAATTATTAAAAGAACAAAAAAAAAAAATCCAGTAACTCTATTTAATATTTTCCAATTCTAAGGTGCAATTACAAAGTCTGTCATAATCCTTTTACTTGATTTTTTTTCTCCCACCCTGCAGGAATTCTTTGGTCAGGGAAAGCAGTGACCTCTTGACATATACACACACAAAGTCCACGTTTACATGCAGCACTTGAATTTCGTTTCCTGACGTGTAAAGCTGGCAGAAGGGTGAGGAACAGCATGAACTCACACAGCCATCTATCACAATGAGAGTACAAACGAGACGTGTCTAATGAATCACTCATGCAGAGGCACAGTGTGCAACATGCAACTTATTGCATTAGATCCAAGCACATCATCCCCATTGCACACACACCCTCTCTTGAATCGGCATGTATCTCAGATAGCCAGTCGTTTGGCCAGATAAGACCTGTCATTCCTGTATCTGGGCTGGTCGATAGTCATCAGCTCTGAGGGTAGTGAGCTTGTGTTTACACAGCCAGTCAGGCGCTCAGTACTAACACACTCTGAATCAACTGTTTTATCCCATTGTAGCTGCATCTGCACCAGCGAAGCTGCTGGGCAGCTGTATTTGCACATAGCAAAGGGTATCACATATATAGCAATTCTAGGAGGAATGTTGTTTATAAGCCACATTTAATTTTATGTAGTCTCAATATGTCCAAAGACTAATAAGCCATAATGTTATAAGCTCCTGAATAATACTGAGTAGGTCCTCCTTTATCCACCAGCATTGACCAGTCAGGGTGTGTGCAAACAACATCCAAGCGTTTCCTGAAGTGTCTCATGCCAGAACGTTGACAATAAATCCTTTGTGGTTTGTGGGATTTGGGTGTCTGTGGCTCGGCCTTGCTTCCCACAGATGCCATTAGATCTGAAATTTGGAGACTGGTTGAGCATCTCGGACTCGGTCATAATCTGTGAGGCCTTCCTATGCAGTTTCGACTCTGCTGTTCTGCTGTGCTACTATGTACTGTATTGTAACTTTACTAATATATATATATATATATATATATATATATATATATATATATATATATATATATATATATATATATATATATATATATATATATATATATATATTAGTAAAGTTACAACATCTACGTGAATGCCAGCAAATCGTAGATGTGCACTATTGAACTATTGTTTGCATTACAGTCATCTAAATGAAACCAGTTTCTCAAGGTCATTCGCTAACCTTCATTATATATAATATCTGGTAGAGTGCAAGATTGGTGACAGTGGTAACATGATAAAATAATGTGAAATAATGTGACCAAATAATACCAAAGCATCTGCCTTCCTTATTATGTTTCATAGATAGTGATAGCAAGTGCAAGCAAGCGTCCTGTTTATGACTATTTTGGCCACAATCAAGAATTTTAGTCTTTCTTCAGATTTAACAGATTTCTGCACATCCTGCAATTCATATCATCAATAGGAGGAGAAACTTGTACAACTGTGTGCCATTTGCAAAGGAATGGATAATATTAAGCAGAAGGTACTAATCTAAGGACAAAGCATCATTGAAGGACCATGGTGCACTCTTTAAAACCAACTGCAAAATGAAATACTCTACAGTGATACAATGGCTCTAATAAGATGTCATATTCATGTGATTGATAGGGGATAATACAAGAAAATGGCAGTTTAATTTATCTTGTATCCTGTGCATAGAAATCAGAAGACTGACACAGATTTGTGCCCGCTTTTATCTTGAAACAGAAGATGATAAAAATCCTGCAGACTCTGGCTTTTTGTTCCCTCGCGTTTGTATTTCAAAGCCAGCTTTGTCTTCCCGTTCCTCCTGCCTGAAATGTAGCCCAGAAAGTTGATGTTGCACGATCTTATCAGGGAGCTCCAGTATGTCCCTTTCCATGCCAGAAATTTAAAACGCTTCCTACTTCTTCGAAAGCGCTGGGATCAGAACCATTAATTCAGTTTTTTTTACAGTAGTACATCATGTCCATGAGCAAAATTTTTCAGAACATACAAGTCATATATATATATACTTATGTACTTACTTACTTAAAAAAAAAAAAAAGTGTGTACTTTTAAGGTACTGTGGTAAGACTGTGAAATCAGTGGAGCATTATTTACCTGGAAAACAAAAAGTGTTTTTTTTTTTTTTGGAGCCTTGTCTTCCCCTCCCCGTTCTGAGCCTCTATAGCAAGACTTACTGTGACTCTCATTCTGTGTATTACTCAACTTGAGGAAATACAGAAGCTTCTAAATGTGCATTTGAGGCTTTGTTTGTTTGCTTCTGTCAGGTGTGTTATAACATACTTTCTTGCATGGCATTAATCAACTCTTTCTGTGAAGTTTTGTTGTTCTCACTATTGCATAAAAAGCATTCCCATGTTGAATCCTCGTGAGAAGGACCACTAGCATATAGTCCCATCTTCAGTCTCCTTAGAAAGCTTGAATGACATTGTCATCTTTGCAGTGTAATTGTTTGTGTAATTTGACACCTGTAGGATTATGCCCAGCTTCTCATGGGCCTGATTAAGGTTCAAACTTAGTGTATGAAGATCGCTTTTCTTTTTCTGCTTTACCATCCTGTGAGAAAGCAGAATAATCATCATATAAGAAAAAAGAATTACTCCCAAACATGAACAGGGTCTCTGGATCTCCAAAAGCAGTATTGTCAGTTTAATGGTCAGAATCCTTTAGGTGTGTATTAACACAATGTCATCACAGAAAGAAATAAGCACTGGACTTGAAGAAGCTATTGTTGATGCACATCAGTCTGGAAAGGGTTATAAAATTATTTCCAAACAGTTTTGAGTTCAATGTTCTACTGTGTGAAAGATTACTTTCAGGTGGAAACATTCAAGACAGTTAACAGTCTTATCAGGAGTTAATGGCCCTGCAAATTTATCAAGATCAGACCATGCAATTCGAGGAGAAGTACAAAACAACAGAACAAGCACATTATGATCCATGATAGTGTAATAAGAAGAAAACTTACCAAGTTTACAGTTTATTTTATAATTTGTTTTAATGATATGATGTTCATTTGAGGACTTATTTGATCAGAAACAGGGCAGCACAGTGGCTTAGTGGTTAGCGCTGCAAGAAGGTTCTTGGTTGAACTCCTGGGTCCAGCAGGAGTTTGCATGTTCTCCCTGTGCTTGTGTGGGCACCGTTCGGGTGCTCTGGTTTCTTCCCACAATCTGAAAAACGTGTGTGTGTGTGTGTGTGTGTGTGTGTGTGTGTGTGTGTGTGTGTGTGTGTGTGTGTGTGTGTGTGTGTGTGTGTGTGTGTGTGTGTCTCCCCATGCTTGTGGGGTTGTGGCAGGAAGAGAACCTGGCATAAAACTGGGCAAAATCCATGTGTGGACTATGATCTGCTGAGACGGCCCCTGCAAGAGGGTTCAAGCTGAAATGGTTGATGATGATTTGACCAGAGCCAAGACTCACTATGACCTGATGATTTTCACATCATCACAAAAAAAAGAAAAGCATTTAAAGAGAGCACACTAACTATTGCAATCGTACATTCACATTACAAGCCCCTGCATCTATTTAAGGCACCTGGGAATTCCCCTGAGAAAGTGAGAGCACGTATAAAAGAAAGAAGGAAGTGATATGAGTGAGGAAACAGTCAGCTTAGATGTCTGGAGAATTCCTGCAGAAAAGCCTGCACCAAACTGTCTTTTTTATGTGTTTACAGCCAGGACATGTTGGAGTCACTCAGAAAGACAGCGTAAAGCTGTGGCTTCACAGCTGGAGCCATGCTTCACATATCACATGATTAGTGTGACGGCCATAATAACAGCAGTGGCGGTGGGGTTATCAAGAGGTTAAGACTGGGTGAGGAAGAGCTTAAGATTATTGCCATTTACTGGGGGAAACTGTAATGTTTTTTCTGATTTCACATTATTGCTATCATTTAAATCATTTAAAGACATAATATATTGCTTTTGTACATGACTTGATGGGAATGACAAAACTCAATTTTTTTTTATGGACTGAATAGCTTTAAATGAGCATAAAACATACTTACTGTGATTGATTACAAACAGGGACTGTGGGATGGAGGGGAGTGGAAGAGCGTCCTGGGACTGGTGCACATCCTGTCAGCTGAGCTCCTTCTCCACCTCTCCCTCCCTCCATCCCCTCTTTTCATAACAGCTGGTGCTCAAAACTGCATGCAGGGTGATGTGTGGGTTGAAGAAGTCTCTCTTCAGACACTCCAGCTGAATCAGGGCTTGGCATGGAGTGGTGCTCTGGGGTTACCTGACCTTTTTGCCCCGAGGTTAACCCCTCAGCTTCATCTCTCCCCTGGGCCAAACCCGCTGCCATACTGAACACATTAACCCTCTGACCCCCTGTGTCCTGATTACTGATACATGGGACACTCCAGTTTCACTCAGCGCTAACAATGTCTATTATCATCAGTATGTGACTCAAGACACTCATTTAAGAAAAAAAAAAAAGGCTATTAAAAAAAAAAGACTTTTAAGAAATGAATAATTGACACTATGAACCTCAAATATTTTAGTTTAGTTGTTTAACCTCTTCAGCCTCAGTACTTTTGTATGTAAAGCCATATGTATCTGCGAATTTCACTCCTGTAACACATTTAAAAAAAAAGTGGTGGACAGTGATGCTTTTACCTCTTTGTAATAATGCCAATTCTTCTCACAACACCTAAAAGAAACTCTGACACCGAAACTCAAAAGATGAAGCATTTCAGATGCAAACATTACGGTGTGCAGCGGTTTTTTTTTTGTTTTTTTTTTTACTTTTAAATTATCCTCCTAGATCAGAAACCAAACCCTCTGAAACATTTTGTTTTGTCTTATTGAAAAAAGCATGGACATCCCTGCAAATATGTCCTATTGAAGGGACCAGTGTCAATCAAATATTCTGCATTTCAGAAGTGTAAATGGACTGCAAAAACATCACCCTCAGAAATAAGCCAATATTTCCAAAATTAGTCCAAATTTTTATTCATTAAGCAATAAAATCTCCAGCACTGGGGTATACATTTCCTTGACTAGAATTCTTAAATCTAACAAAATAGTCTACTAGCCACTACACATAAAACTAAGTCTAATTTTCTTGAATCAAGCCTTTTTTTCCCCTTCTTTTTTTACCGTCCTTGAAATTAGGTTTTGCAGTGCAACCTTTGCTGAGGACACTAAAACTGCTCCCTTCCATGACCAAACCTGGCTTTTGGATGTACTGCTGAAAAGAGTCTAGTTCATTTGGAGGACTTAGTGCTCATTTCATCCATGAAAGATCTGTAATATTGATTTGTTTGACCAAAATATACGACTATGTGATGTTCCAGCCTAGATGCTTCTGACCGATAAATGAAACACCACCTCTGGTCAAGGTGGATAAAGCATGTTTTGCACAGTAAAGGTCACTGTAACACAAAACCATCACTTTTGGTTCAATTTTCCATATTGTGTACGTGAATGATTCATATCATTTATCTTTTTAGCGGGCTAGAGCAGTTTCGGACACGGTCCCACCAGAAGTGGCCTCAAAGTCTGATCTGCTACAATTAGCTGTATAAGCTCAGCAGCTCCTGATTGAAGTTAAAGGCTGAGTTTCCAAGGCGGCAGGCTGCAGGTATGCCAGGCTGGTCAGGTGGGGGGGCTCAAGGCTGGGTGGCTGCCGCAGGCTAGCACCACTCCTCCCTCAGCCCCTGATCTGCCCAGCGTGCACAGGACTTAGGGCAAAATCTGGGGATTATCTCCACAGCACTTCCACCTCTACCACCCACCACCTCCTCGTAAGGCAACGCCGCGCAGGACCTCATCTCCTCCCTCTCTTCTAACCTGTAACTTCAGACAGGACACCCACGTGCACACACCATTTTCTTGTCAGTCGTTGACAAATGATCTCAATACACGGTTTTTGCAGCATTTTTCATGCAAATTCACAGCACCTGTTCTGTATCCAGCTTTCACTTGCAAAGACTCTACTTTAAAAAAAAAAAAGTCCCACGTGACCGTCACTGTTCTTGATGGCGTCAAGTTCCAAATAACAAACAGAAAATAATACTCCTTTTGCATTTTCACTGTAATTCCACTTTGGTTCCTTCCCAACACACCACTAACTCAAAAACTCAAAAAGCATTTGCAAGCAGACAAAAAACAAAAAAACAAAAAAGTCTTACTATGTCTCTAAAAAAAAAGACTGGGATGTTATTACATACAGTTATTTCAGATGGCACTGGTTGAAATTGTCTCTTTTAAACACAAGTTATATGTGCACCTGAATGTACGAGCATTTATTTTGCCACAAACGTTTGTGCTGCAGCGGACTGCATGATTTAGCCATATTCTTGTTTGTTTAAGAGTTAAGAGACGGATTCTTGTTGCGAAAGATGACGGAAGGAACTAAAGGGCTTCTCTCCACAGGACACCGCTTTAAAAAGGAGCTTATATTTCATTTCCTCATAACTCATGGCCTACTGTGTGCGCTCTACATTTTCCCTGTTTCTTTCACTTTGTCTCATGCGTCGCTTTCTGTCTTGCGAGCGTGCACATAGCCGTTCCTCCTCAGAAGTCCTCTGTTTGATGAGCTGTTCCTCTCTCATTACGTCAGGCATAAGTGCTAAAAACCATCTCGTCTCTGTTTTGGTTGAAAAAATAAACAATGACTGAATGAGATGGCTACTGATAGCAACACTACATCAAATCGGCCTTCGCCATCAGGTGACATCAGTTAGCCCCCGGTTGACCCCGTAATACTGCAACAAAAGCGCAGAGATAAAAAAGCAGGTTGTTCTTCAAGCACACAGAAAGATGAAGTGATACGGTCCCGGTTTGAGGAGAAAAAAAAAAAACACAATTTCAGAAATTACTTCACAATGAAGGATTGGAGATTTACCTCAGTGATGCAATTTTATCGCCGGAGATGTTTATTTCTTTCTGTCTTTTAACAGTTTGCATCTGTGATTTGCATTTAGGTGTTAAAGTCTGCAGCGTGAGATGCTTTTGGCATTGTAACATACTATTTTGTTTTTTAAGCTCAAGTCGCACAGATACGTATGTTCCCGCTCCTGTCCATTTATTTGAATAATGTGGCTCATGCAAATCAATATCAAGAAGATTGTTGTCACATTGAAAGATGTTCAACGCTGTAGTTCTGACTCCTCTGTTCAGGTTTGAACAAGCTCAGCGAGTTGTAATGGCCTCCTAGAAATTTGATATGTAGTGACATGTTCTCACAGTGCTGCATGTAACACGCTTTGGCTCGGTCTCCAGGGAAGTTGGAAGTTGCAATTAGTGTACATGTATGTACATACATGCTTATGTGTCTTTTATAAAGTATAGCAGGGTAAAGAGCACTGTCAACACATCTTGGGCCTTTTGCCTGATGAGATAATAACTTGTGGGCAATGTGGTGATAGGAGTTGGGGAAACAGTGATGTCATCATTTTGGCTGCTGTTTAAAAACCTCTGGGTTACAAGACGTTTGTTGCTTTACTTCAAGAGGTAGACAAAAACTAGAGGGAAGTACAGATAAGGGTTCAAAGGTGCTCGGAGAGGTCGTCGGTGAGGCGGAGGTGAGTTTATATGAGTGTATGCATATGGGAAGGGCTGTGCTGGATGTGATATGTAAGTGATTATGTGTTATTTGCCTTGTTCTTGGTTTGCACTTGTGCATAAAGCGTATGGCATGTATATATAAGCAGAGCATAGCGTACACTATAGAACTTTTATCATGAGACATCCTCTGCACCTTATCGTCCTCCCAGTTCCCTCATCTCCTTGGCCTAGGCACGTAGGCACTGCACCCCTCCCTTCCTTCATCTGCCTAAGTCTGCAAGCACATTGCCCTCACACAGTGCTGGCAAGTGGCCACGGAAGTGTGTGGAGACCGTATTTTGCCTGCATTGCCGAATACCTATACCTGACAGACTGTTGAGGCACAATGCTGGTGAGGATTGCAAGCATCAAAGTAGTAGACGTACGGTTTTACTTTTCAGCACCACGTATCATTTAATCTGCAAAGACCAAAAGCTACGTGGGCAAATTAGACCAGCAACTCAAATTAAAACTGAAGTTTGCTCTGCCTCCTAATTTGCATGAAGCGCACACGTACCTCAGTCCTAAAACAGAATCAGGAAGTATTGTGGGTTATGCAGGAAGTTCAGACAAAGAGAGTTAATCTACTGGTACAACAGGATCAGGATTTACAAAAGACAGCAAATTTATCTAGACTGGGTTCAAGTTTGGCATTCATTGTCATATTAATCTTGTGTATACTGCGTCTTTGGCTGACGGTATGCATACCGCTGGTCAAAGTTTATGGAAGACTTAACAAGATAAAACACTGTCAGTCCATATGAAGCAAGATTTATCACCGAGGACTGACATGCAAATATAATGCATAAGGTATGCTTGCACAGGGCTTGTTTGGCTCTTTCAAAGAAGGATGCCTGCACCTCTTAAAGAAACTGACGGCCTTGCAGTTTAGGTGTGCCTTGTGTGTTAGCTTAGCTCTGACTGCACCTGGGACTGTTTAGCATCCTGGCCAGAAGTAGATGGAGCTGCTGGAGAAAGTTCAGCTCTTTGGGAGAGAAGCAAAACCTACAAAGAGAGAAAGGACTTTCTAGTGCAAGCATGGGGAAGGGAGGGGGGGGGGGATGATGCCGCCACATGTCCCATGTCAAACCTACAAACCAATTCACACATGATGTCTCACTTTGTGTTTGTCATATGTCACTGGTCTGCATCAGATGCAGTAATAATAATATTAATAATAATAATAATAGAAAGATAGATTGAAAGGTATTATACATTACCAAGGCTTCAAATTCAAATAAACTCTGCTATCATCCTCCTAATCTTTTATCAAATCTGCACCCGTATGAATGACCGTTTACAGTTTCAAAAACGTTAAAATATCTTTTGTGGATGTGTAAGAATGTATTTGCAGTTATCTGGTTTTGCCAAAGCGCTCCAGACAACAAGAGCTACCAGAGGATGTGTTGTGATCATGGCATACTCACTGTGGAAGAACAAGAAGTGACTCATTTATCAAGCTTTTTTTTTTTTTTACCCATCTTTCAACAGGATATATTTCATCACCGCTTCAGTTTATCAAGGAATATTGTTCCTTAATCCTAAAATGCTCCGCCCACTTGCTCTCCTATACTGTCCTACTGCCTTTTTTTTTTTTTTTTTTTTAACAAATTAGTGTGGGGTTAGAGCAGTGGATGCACCTCAATCGCCAGCTGGCTGTGATCCTCGTTCTGGCTCGAGCTGCACCAGCACGTCAGTGTGGCAGCTCGGTCCTTTCACAGACTGGGGGTCTGGGTCAGGAAGAGGGGTTTCTCGTTTCTGACGCAGTCATGCCAGAAAGCCAGGGTAAGCCCTCTGTGCTGGATGAGGCGATGTTCTGCCTTATCCCAGTGTTGACCTGACGAGACGACCGCAAGCACTTGGCTGGCTCAGACTCATTTTTTGGGCTGCCATCCCACCTCCATGTTCTGTGCTCAATTTGGGTTTTCTTGATCGGTCCCTAACAAAACCACAAAAGTGGAGGGGCTGATGCAGTGAGACTGCTGAACAGCTCTAGCTCTCTGCAAAGCAATGAGGTCATAGACTGTATGCCCCAGCCTAATACTTGGCATGTTGCATGGGAACTGTTTTTGAACATCTCTCAGCGCCCTTACCTCCTATTTTGTCTTATTCTACTTCTGTTTCCCTTCGTCTCTTCCATAATCCAGCTTTCTTTCAGAAATCTGACATCTTAACACCTCATCATCTTTCAATCTTCTGGTCTGGAGAAGAGGCAGGGGAGCATATGGTATCCATATCATACTTATATTTTACTCATCTCCAGATCTCATCCACGCATGCTGCACTAGCTTTCCCACACTGCAAAAATCGCTGGTGTGTCTCCATTTTGGCAGTACGAGATGGTGCCATGACGTGATGTTCTAACATAACAGCATCAGTGCCAAATGGGCTATATGGTGCAGGGTTTCTATTGGGTACTATTACACGTCACAGTAGGATATTTGCTCGTGGGCCAAACCTCTCGCTGTATGAGAAGGCACCTAATCCCACACGGTTCTTAATCACAGTCTTGTAAACCAGGAAAAATAGCCCCTTTTTTTTTTTTTTTTTTTTAGATCGAGTCTAACCAGATGTAAAGACGTAAAGATTTATTGGATACTGAAGGTGTTCAGCGACTCCTCTGATAGTTTTCGCTCAGGAGAAAAAAAAAGGAAATTGACACACGGAAACAGATTCAAACAGAAACAGTACAGATTAGATAACATGTAGGCTGGATCCAGCTTTCCAGGTTTTATTTAGGTTGGAAGTGTGATTCTGTAGAGCAACATGTGACGAGCAATAGTAAACAGGAAAGTAGAGAACTTTAGATTTTCCTTCACGAGTGCTTTGCAGTGACTTGCTCACAAAAAGACTGTTACACTTGCGCAGCTCGGTTACTGCTTGGGAAAGCTCCAAGGCCAATTTTCTTACCACACTATGCAGAATGGTAATATCCATCTGTTATTCAAACTCTGCAGAACCTTTACACCGTACATGACGAGACATGCATGTTTTGGGAAAATATTGCTTGTCAGTCAAATATTACCTTGTTCTAACTCCTTCAGAGACACAAAGGTGCCAGTATTGTGTCTATAACGCCGCCCCTGCTAAGGGTTTAATTTTTTTTTTTTTTTATTCTACAGTGAGAAAGACAGACAGACAAACAGACAGAAAAAAAATAAATAAAAAGCTCACTTCCTCCATTAGAACGTGTCATGTTTCTGTCTCACACAAACAGCCTCTTGTCACCCGGTGCAATTTACCTGTCACATAGCCATAAGGGCTGTTGTTCCCCTTCGTTTCATCAGGGCACAGAGCACGGTTCACTGCGAGGACAGACTTATAAAAATGTTGTCTAGGTGATGCACAACTACCTAAAAAGCTGAGAACAGTTCTAATTATGGGATGTCATGCATGCGTAAACCTAATCCCCAAAATCCCATACACTACGCGATAAGAGACAATATATTTGCATATCACTTATATTACTGTGCTATGCTACTGATACATGCGTAAGATAACTCTACAAAGTGTGTGTGGCCTAGATGTGCTGCCTCGCCACATCTGGTGCCACGGTAATAAGTTGTGCCCCACCCTGGTCTGACTGCCTACTGTGCCGAAGGCCCCAGGCCAAGTGTAATGAAAAAGTGTATGCATATACAGAACACTGCTCAGACTTGTTTGTCCTGCTATTGTAGCTGCAGAGTATCACTGCAAATGAATTATCTGCAGCTCTATGTCTGACAGCTCTTTGTAAGTTACGTGTTTGTGCTTTTGCGCGCTTGCATGAACCGGCATGCATGTACGAGAGCTACGCACAAAGGTGTGCAAGTTAAGGTATACAAAGTGTGATTGTGCGCCGTCCTGCTTTAGGATGTTGGCAAGTCATGACCACAGCACACTGCTCATGTGACCATGGGCTTTGACTTTCAAGTTTCATAAATAGATCGGATCCAGAAAGCTTCTCAAACCCATTTCATGCCTTGGAATTAAACAGTTTTATTGTGCATCACTTGAAAAGCCTCACCATGAATCTGTCATCAGATTCCCGTGGTTCCAAATATTACTAGTTGACTTTATTATCCCTTTGCCTTAAAAATTAAGAGGGAAATTAAGAGGGATAAGAGAACAAGATAAAAGAGCTTGGATGGGAGCGCCACTGTTTTATGGTATTATCCTGCTTGTAAAAGAACATGGTGATGATTTCATATTGGTGGAAAATTATTCATAATTCACGTAGTTGCAGTGTGACCAGTCTCTCAGAGGCTTCCTCTTGCAGGCCCATGATTTGTAAACTAAGTGGAATGTAAGAAAATATCTAAAGGGAGGAACACAAAGTTTATATCCAGGAGAAATTAGGCCTGTTGGGTTCAAGCCTGTAAATTTGATGTCTGAACAATAAAACAGATGGAAACAATGAAGACACAACTGGTAAGCAGAGTGATCTCACACTTAGGTTCAGTTCTTGTATATCATCCCCGTACCTGCTTGGTCTCTCTCAAAGTTGATTAGAAATTCAGAATTTTCCGACTTTTGCTCTATCTGGGATCAACGCTGCATTGCACCCAGAGTTCAAGCTTTTATAGTTTATTATCAGATTTGTTTAGGTGCTACACATCCTAGTTTCAACTAAAATGCAATGCAAACTGTCATTGTGCTTTATTTTCTAGTGGTGATATTCCAGGGCATGTATTTTTTTCAAAACCCAGAAAACTGGTTTCTCTCTCAGGTCCTTTACTTGGAAGTCAGATTAACTCCTATTTCTTCTCCTAATAAGTGGCCGTGGTCAAACCAAGACTGTGGGTGATCTTCTATCCCCTTGGGAAAACAACCGGACACTGAAGGCCGTCAGGCAGAAAAACTTGAGCTGAATCTCCATATTTTGAAAAAGAGCAGATTCGGGAAATTGCTGTCACTTTGAAGTATTTGAGCTATAATATTTATACTGTGAAACACCGCAGCATGAGTTTTTGCATTGACAGCCATGCAGTCTCATGTCCATCCATCCATCTCCAACTATTACCAACTTATTCCTATTCAGGCTCACGGGAATCTGCTGGAGACTCCACTATGTAAGTAGAAGTCAAATGTTTTCTTAGTGACTGCACTTTGATCCTTAAATGCTGTAAGATGAGCCTCTTCATCTGAGTGATATTACTCAGCTCCATTTGTTTCTTCTTGAATGGTATCTAAGCAAACAAACCTCCAGTCAGACAATCTGAGTCATTCAGATATCTAAGCTGACAGCTCGTAACCGGTCGACTGTGCCAGATGATGTGTTACGTTATGTCACAATCCATATGTGCCTTGTTGTTGCAGTGAGTGACAGCATCACCTGTCAGATTAACTGTACAAGGAGCGTTCAAACACAACCTATCTTCTAGAGAATTACAAACTCTTACAGGCTCTTTTAATCTGTTCGTGAAATTTTTTTAATGTTGTGAAATTATCTGTTATGACTTGAAATATTTAGCTGGACAAACCTCTAAATCTAGAGCTTTTTTTGATGTTAGATGATTAAATGTGAATGAATGTCTGAAGATTCTTGAGGTTGTAATAAAGATGGTCCTTACATTTGGAAGACTGCTTGCCATTTCAAAGCATCGATGTACACACCGTCCTTCAGTACAAACGTAGCCATCATTTTAAAGTTCGCTGACAGTCAAGCAAGTGCTTTTTGTTTGCTTTTCAAACTATTAACTGACTGATCTATCTGGAGACTTTGTGTTTGAACTCAAATAAAACTACATCTGACCAATCCAGCGTCTTGGATTCTGCAGCTGGACACACATCTGGCAACTATATTCAACTGTGAATATAGTTTCTGTAGCCAACCTGTTGTACAAAAGGCTGCACAACTGCAGGTGGGGTATCCTGCTAACGCTGTCTCTGGTTGAGAGACTAAAATGAAACATGAAAATAGCGCAAAATCCCAAAATAAAAGGAGGCAGGAGTGCTGGAGATTGGAGTTACTGCCAGTGAGGGTCAAAGTGGGCAGAAAATAATGCAGTGGCAAATGAAAATGAGCTAATTTACAAGAAAAAAGTTGCGTTAGAGAACACTTCAGGCTTTTGACAAAAGAAATAGCAATTAAATGAGGTGTTGAGGCCAAGTGATATTGAGGTGGAACTTTTGCTCTGACACGGGCCTTTCAGCACGCCCAGCAGCCTCTGCCATCCCTATGGTGACAGAGGACTGTTTTCTTTAATAACAGTCAACTGTAAGCACGTGAGTGGCCCTGTGCTCATGTACACTTAATCAAACATAAACAACACCTGTCAAAGAGGCCGTCTCCTGCAAACTCGATGAGCTCAGCAGCTACTGGCGAGTAATATCGCATATCGACTCATGTCAGGTAAGCAACGCACACACACACACACACACACACACACACACACACACACGCACACACAAGTACATACAAACTGAGATTTCCTTACAGATGAAATGATTCAGGAGTGCCGTCAACATGGAAATCAGGTTCTTCATGAAAGAGGCCTTAAGGTACAGTCTTGACAAGAAATCTGTTCCTCTGTCGCTGTTTGACAAAACAAAGACGTGTGTTCCCTCAGTGGAACTCAGGAGAAGAGAGTGAGATGAACAAATTAGTGATATTGTTCATGGAGGGATGTTTGGGAGCCTGCATCGATGCTATCACTGCCACGAGATGGTATCTGTCCTCGAAGTGGCCCTGTGAGTTGTGTAACAGGGAGGTCAGGAGTCTTGGTCACGTCTCATTGCTGTAAGTCGGATAACATGCAGCTGTTTACGACAAAAGGCAGCACCGGATCCCATGCTTGACTCCTCTGCCGCCGTGTCTTTTGCCTTTGTGAAGACATTCCCTCATTTCCAGTGCATGTCATTTTGTGCTGAGATGTGAAGAACATGATAACTAAAAGATATGATTTACTGACGTCCACGTAAACTATGCAATCATTATCAAAGTGTAAATCTGCTCCAGGCTTGACAGTGAGTCGCTTTCAAAATCACATCCACAGTCATAAAATGTGTTTTTTCATGTTGCTATAAGTATGTGCTCACGGTTGATGGCTGGTGACTCTGCTGATTAAGCTTGAGTACAGAAGGTGCTCATTAAAACTGAAATTGATACGGCCCTGTATCTCCAGTTGCTCAACACCTTTGTTCAGTATGGGAACAGCTCTGTTACCCAGAGTGCTTGGCACTGGGGCAGCGGGTTGGTTTGGCTCTGTGGCCTGTTGTTTCTTTGTCAATCTCCTGGTCCTGGGAGGAAATTGTTGTTTGAGACAGCAGCATCCTGGCAGGCACCTTGGACAGCTGATACTATGGGAATGTCTATCAAACAGGAACTCAGGGCACTTGTATTATTGCACCGTATAATTGTGTATGGAGTGCATAGTCTGAGAAGGTTGTCTTATGTGAAGGGGCAACCTGATAAAGATGATTTACTGGATTAGTGGAGTCTTTTGCATTGCCATGGTCTTGCCATGTATTATTGGTGCTTACAGGTTAATTGTCAGTCATATCTTGAACAGAACAAATCCTTTGATATTGATACGCCAGCGCATTTTGTGTTTGATAGTACAGCTGACGATCCAAAGTCTGAAAGTGGCTATGAAGACTCACATATTAATAATAGCTGCGATGCTATAATGCAGTAAATGCTGCACCTCAATAATGATCACATTTGGACCAAAAAGAATGAGGGCAAATAAGAATGAGGAAAAAGAGAAAAAAGGAAGGAGGGAAGAATAAAATAAATAAATAAATTCCCCTTATAAAAACCTAAAGGATTATTAAAGCTTGACATTATTAAGTAAAAAGTCAAAAATGTTATCTGTGGAGTTGCCTTTTCTTTTTGTAGCCTTCTCTGTATAGATGATTAAAAAGATTATGATTAAGGAGATGAAAAATATGTTGATAACGCAAGACGACATAACACAGAGCTTAATTATTGACGTGCTATCTCAAGAGGATTTCTCAAATTACAGGAAATATTTCAGAAAGGTTTTTGGAGGAAAAGCGCCCTTTCTCATACACATATGTCAGGGCTGTCAGCAGCATCTCCTCAGAGCGCATTTCTATTTAGCACGTAAACGCATTCACCTTCAATTATATATACAATCATGTTAAAAACAAAATATGTTCTTCATAAATAATAATGATCTCTTTTTATATATTTATCGGGACAAAATAAAAATCATCTGGTTCTTACCAGGTCTTAAAATAAACAAGTTAAACTCTGAGATGTTGCAGAAAAAAACTAATGAAAAAATTACTGCATCATCATCAATTAATCATCAGCAGATGTGAGAACCGCAAGAAAAATATAAGTTTTGGCTCTGTGGTGGTTGGAGCATTCAGGTGCATTTTTTTTTTTTTTTTTTTTTACACAAACACAATGCCAAAGAGGAAAGAAATAAGAAACCGAAGGAATTGGAGAGGCAACTGTTACTGCTCATCAACCTGGAAGCGGTTTAAGGCAGTTTCCAAGCATTTGTGAAGTCCATCATTCTACAGGGAAAATTTCTTTTCACAAACTGAATATATTATATGCTAATTGAATTATAAATAAATTAAAGAATAAATACAGGGTGTATTTGACCATGTACATGACTATAGATGTGCAAATTTGTGCATCTCGTCCTAAATCTGTATAAAATTGTCCGTTGCTGTGTTGTGTGCCACTGAGTTCAGATGGAGGGTAACATGCCACATAAAGACATTTTCCTTAGGAAGATATAGTGGCCCGGTTTTAACCAGCAGCAAGTGGCCAATTAACTTAGTGGCCTGGCTGAAAAATACTTTCCAAATAATTTTATACTGAAAAACCTCTCATTTTCAATTCAAGTGCAGCCAGTACTGAAATCAGCGTGCGCTCTTAATTATTACATTTTTATATAATCCTAAAAAGAGTTCTAATATTTCCTTTATGATCGGAACCACTAAGCTGGACTTTTCATGAACAGCAAGCCAGCAATACAATCATTTAACTAGCCTATCTAGAGGAGAATTCGTGTAGTTTGTCATCATTTAAAAGAAAGGATAGTCATGATTCTTTAATCGCTCTGAAGCTTTATAACAAAGAACAGACCCCGCAAGTAAATCTGATTCAAAGCAATTTGTTCAGTTATAGGGAGCTGAAAAGTGGAAACTGATACCCAGTATGAGACTAAAGTTCCACTGCATTCAGAAACTGAGTGTGGGGAAAAAAAACACTGTGCTGGGGCTCCTGCTTTTCTCCCATAGCAAGAACACAGCTGGTCGGGGCCTTCCAATACGCCCTCCGTGCAATTAATCATGTTGAGTTAAAAGTATTGGTAAAGTTTGGCATAAATCGCACATTAAGGTTCCTGTGCTGTGGAAGACATTCAAAAATCTAATCTTGGTAGTAAAAGAGAAATCTGTTCTGCTACCTACAGAGTCTCATCCATCTGCTCTCAATGAGACCGGTTGCCCCGACGTCCCCAAGTCATCAAAGGGACTGTTATTGGCCCACGTCTGTCAGCACCTTTCAATGTATCCCCTCCTGAATCTGGATAAAATTGTCAAAACTGTGTTGCTCGTGCTTATGAGTACCAACGTTTGGCTACTTTAATAGGGCTGAAGTTATACGCGTCATCATCGTTCTTCAGCAAGCCCATTCAAATCTGGACAAAACAGGCAATCCTGTGGTGATCGTATTTTTTTGTCCGTGTCTGCAGCATGACTCAGTCTACGTTGCAGTGTGAGAAACTGCAGGATGTCTCCACAATCGGCTGGATTAATACCTACACAAGACTGTGTGCTGTCTCTCTTTCTTCATTTTGACATACTGAGGGGGCTGGGGATAGAAAGATAGATCGATATAAGAATCAATGACAATCAGCAAATAAAGGCACATATTGGACTACAAATGCCAACTTAGAGCTGCTCATAGGAGAGAGGAAAGAGCAGACTACTTCTTGAAGATGCTCAGTCCTTTTGAGGTTTGCTGCGTCTGCTCATGCAGCAGCATTAGATCCAATGACTCATGTACTACGTTCACACTGCAGGTCTTAATGATCAAACACAATTTTCTTTTAACTGAAATCCTTTTTTTTTTTTTTTTTGCGTGGTCACTCACATCATTTTAATGCAGTGGTGTTTACAGAAGTAAATATGGATGATTTACGTGTTTGTCTAGCAATTTGGTAGCACATGCACAGTGGGAAGCAACACATTTATTCCTAACTGATGGAGGAAAGAAGGAGATTTATGAAAAGGAGAGCACAAATGTTAACGATGGTCATTTGTGCAGCAGTGGCTATTACCTCTGTATGGAGGTATGTGTGGATGTGAGGGTCTTCAATAACGTCCAGGATGTCGAGGAGTACTTTTTTGCACATATATTAATTAATACCAAGTTTGGTAGAACCCGAGACCCATATTTATGCATTTTAATCTTGCAACAGAGGGTTTTTTTCTTTTTGTTTGTTTTTTTTACCTTTTTTTTTATGTGTTCATAGATGTGTGTGTGTTCCCTTCACAAGATAAGACAGTAATGGGTGCAGTTTGGTGTCTGCGGGATGTGTTGTAGTGTGTGTGTGAATGAGTGTGTAACGTGTTGCTTTAGATGCTGAGGAATACTTTTGTCATAAATCGGTCAGCTAACCGATTAACACACAAATAATATGTTAAAATTTGATTTAATTTGGATTTATATGTTATTCAAGTTTATTTTACATCATTTTCAAGTCAGAATTCAAATAGTGGAGAATGTTCTTGGCCTGATCAGATCTCTAATCCTCATGAGTCACTTGAGCATCACGTCTGTGGGCTGAAGACAGACATGCACTTTCACTTCTCTTTGCTCTCTCATGTCTGTCTGACATGATCTCATTTGGGCACATTCTCATTTTTGGGAGCCTTTCTAAGAGGAAGTTCTAAGTCTCTCACTGCATATAAATACACCTTACATTTTTCATTTCCGCCGCATAGTGACGTTACGAATGACGATTTACTGCAGTGTGGTCTGCTACTGTAACCTCTTTGGCTTGTGCTTCTCTTTTCTTCTGAGCTGGTGAGGAACGTCCTGCAGCTGCGAGAGGTGCAGTCCCTTTGCTTTGGGGGAGTGCACATTTCATTAATTCCCAGCTTCCTTGTGGAGAGGGAATTCACAGCTTCCGTCTTAACGCATTTTACCCCTTGTTTCCATGTCAAACCTGTCCTTGCTCACGCCTTCCAAGGGTTAAAAAAAAATTTCCAACTTCTTCTCAAGACTTCAGTAAATATTGAGGTGGCTACTTAAAAATGTCATGCTTTTGACAAGAGCAGGTCAGAGGGGCAGTTTCAAGAGTAAAAACGGATCTGAACATGACAAAGGTCAAAGGGTGCGCTGGAATTTCATTAGACTGCATGATTTTTAACCTGCAAGGCAAAAAGTTTCTCAAATACAAATAAAACCTTTCAACTAAAAGAATCCCCAAGTCACTATTCTGGGACTCAAACTTATGGTAAGAACCCAGGGAACAAAAGTTTAGGATTCTTTGTGACTAAGAATTTTGTTCCTATAAACCAAAGGGTTGTCAGGTCGGGTAGCTAGAAGACCGGACAGCTGACTCGGCAGAGCGTTGTTGCTTCAATCACCACACAAAAGCCATTATAGTTTATTCGTTTTAAAAAATACTCCCTTGTCCTGCCAGTATCAGTGTATTGCAGACAGTATAACATTGCTTTTGCTGATGAGAATGGAAAGTGGGAAGACTGGAAAAAAAAAGTATAAGGGTAGCAACAATCCAAAAAGGAAAGCCGGAGCCTGACATCTCAGGTACCCTAACTTAGCTCTTTTAGCCAAACACTTACTTCACTCGTGCATCTTACTACGTGCGTCAGAAGAAGCACAAGAGGTCATCTCTGACAAAATCATTCCTTAGTCTCCCTATAAATAAGCTTTTCCTTATTTTCTTGATTTTTTTTTTTTTTCTCCAGTAATCCCATGACCCTGTTGACGTAATAAATTAGGATTAAATCATAGTGTATGTGCTTGATATACCCAAGGCTTCCATGTTGCAAAGCCAGCCTATAAGAACTGGGTCAACTGCCAAGAGGAGGTGATTAAGGTTTGTCTGCTGACAGGCACCCAAAGCCTGACAAAGAGTGGTAAACTGAGCTCGAGCGCCTTATTTTTCATAGAGGTGAAAGATGGAGGCATCCGCCCAAAAACCTTTCAGGGGCAGAGAACCCGAACCTTGGATTGTTTACACACCCATGACCTCCGGCTCCGCAGTAATCCGGAGTTACTTTCACCTCAGATCCATCAGTTTGTCGTACCTGATTACCCAGCATTTTCGTGCAAAATCCCCCACTAACAAACAGTAGTTGTACTTGGATTCACGCCCATCTCTTGGGTGTAAAATTGGAATTGCCCATGGTTTAGAGACACAGTAGGGTTGACGTGGTTCCCCTGTCACCGGTGCTTCCCCCTTCTTGGTTAGATTAGGTCATCAGTGGTTTATGAACTCATTTGGTCGTACAATGTCTTCCAAACGCAAAGGCATGACATAATATATTTAGTTAAAGCCAAGACAGACCTAGCAAGTCTTGGCTGTGGTTCTGCTTGGTTGCAGTAAGCTGGACTGGCCTCAGCTGTTTGTAGCTGTCAGACACCGTCAGACACAAAAATAACTACTAAAATACAACCTGGGCGATGAAATAAACAAATGACCCCTTTTTAGACTGAGAGGGAGAGTTTAAAATGTAGTGATCCTTCTAGGATTCAAATCGTATCTGGTGGATAAAGTGAAGGCTGAGAAGTTACGTTATGACGTACCACTTCAGTACGGAGTTATAATTTTCAGACCGATGGCTTAAAGGGAACATTTAGCTTATTAGCAGGAAATTGCATGTAGATCCTGAGTAGCAGAGGCTTCCTTCTGGTCCCAACACAGTTGAGATTTTATGATTTTCTTCTCCTACAATATATTCACGTCAACTAAAGTATATGACTTCAGAGCAGATATACCATATCTACTTAATGGTTCACGGTGTACTGTTTCTTTTGCTGAGCCTGTAATGCAAAACAGGTGAGGAAGGCAGTGCCACTGAGCCAGGGCCCGAGTGGCTCACCAGCCTGGAACGGGCTGCTCTTGCCCATATATCCTTCCCCAATCTATTAACCCTCTCCCAGCCTGCATTGCCCCTACCCTCACCCCTCTGCAACCAGACCTGGTCCATTAATGACATCCATTTTGGGAGGCGGGAGGAGAGATCCTTTTATGTGGCAGCGATAAAATAGCTTTTTGCCTGTGCTTAGCAATGGTGCTGGTCAGAGCAGTAGACCATTACTTGAAAATAAACCTAATTATTTTCTGTGCCGCTGCAACCGTGGCCCCTGGTCTCCAGCTGCAAACTCAGGCTCATGCTATGGCCTCATCTCCTGGGTCTCATGAAGCAAACTTTTCCTAAGTCTGTAAACCCAACGAGTAAGATTCATTCAATCAACTGAGACTGTGTTTTAAACCACATAAAATCATAATAATCAAATTCAGTTTGCCGTAATAATGTGTGAAATGTGCATTAACTGCAATCTGGTGTAAGATGATTTTAAAAAACATATATAATCAGGCTAAATCTCAATCTAATAATTTGGGGGTAATTTGGGGATGAATGCACATGCAAATGAGTCTGAAGGGGTTGCATTAAAGGGGTAAATGGTGTAAGTCCAGCTTGCAATAAACATGAACCATATGTGTTTTCCTCTTTGTCTGTAAATGTAGTCAGATGGCTTTGTTCCTGAGCACCCGTCAGGAGGTACTGTTCTCTTCAGCCCATGTCCCTTACGGCAGCAACAGATCTATGCAACTTGCCTGAACCGTCTTTCCTGAACCTCTTCTAATGTCCTCAGCAAGATAAGAATGGTGTGCGTGGTGGCGTGGCAGGAATAACTCGCAATAAAATTGCTGTGACTGAGCTCAGGATAACAGGATTACGGAGGGGAGGTGGACCTGAGGAGCCACAAGTCATGAGACGCCACAGTTACAGAGGAAAATGGATAATAAATAGATTAAAAATATTTTGCAATCCCAATCTCAGGAGCTGCAACTTGGCTGTGTGACCTGCCGTTAAGGGCCCAACCCTGTAGGATGTGTCCTTTGGAAAATCGGGCTCATTACTCGGCTGCGCCTGCGTTTCCACTGGGATTAAGACAATGGCAATCGGAGAACTGCTTTTAAATCTTAATATTGCCAATAATAATCAAACGCTGTCTAGACGATGAAACGGTTAAATTGGGTACATCAGATTGTATTTTTTTTGGGGGGGGGGGGGGGGGGGGGGGGGGCCACTGCTGAAATGGGTGAGTAAAGTGAGCATTCTATTGAGGTCTTAGTTTGGCTAATCTCCCCCTTGTGACAGCACAGGCAGATTTGCTGCCATGGAATGCCACAGACTGTTGTGCCGAGGACAAAAAGAGACAGAGGCTTAAGCTGCAGGGGGGCAACACTCCTTGGTCCTGGAGTGCAGCACAGCCATGCCAGTCGGGATAGGAGGGGGTAAAAAAAAAAAAAAAACAAAAAAAAAGTTCTCATGGTTTTCATGCACACCCCTTCCTCTCCTGGGTTCAATTTCCCTCCACCTCCAACAGTTATGAGCAGCAGCCCGCACCCACCGCCAACCAGGACACACGTGCACGCACGCACACATCCTTCCAACAAGCTAAGGGAGGATGAGCTGAGGTGTTTGGGGTGGTGTCATGCACCCATTTAACCCCATCCCCCTTCATTATCCAGCGCCTACAGTGGTTCCTGTCTTGAACAACAGTCAGTTTAGGACCACATCTGGTCCACAGCCGTAGAGTCTTTACATGAATACCAGAACCTTGGCGGGGAAAAACAGATCCTTAGGGTGGGTCGCTCATCCATTGAATAGTGAATGTATTTCACCCCGCTTCTTGAGGCAGTGGGACCAGTTGCAACTGATGGTCATTGCTGGTTTACTGTGAACAGTGCCAGCTTAGCCATACCACCATCTCCTCTTGAATGTTGAGGCTGCCTGGCATTCAGTGCTCCAAAGGTAAACATGAAAATACATAAACAGAGTCAATGGGTCTGTTTCTGCGAGTTAATATGACTTCACCCGTATAAACATGCTTGATCAATGCAGATGCGCCCAATCAACAAGGATGGGAACTACAGGGAGAGAGATGCAGTCAACTAAACGTCTTTGTAAGTAAATAAAAGAAAAAGGTAGATACTTGTTTAAGGCTCAGCTAACATTGGACGCTCTCACGCAATATTAATGACCTGTGTCACAGATTCAAAAAGCCAGCCCCAATCCCTTAACCGAACCAGTTCTTCACAAACCAGCCAAATCCCCCCGAGTCCCAGATCTCCAGTCTGCGTCAGACGTGAGAATTCTTGCATAGTAAGGGTAAAGACATGCAGTTCTATCAGTGTCAACGCCTCCCCTTCTCCACTCAACCCCCCACCAACCCCACTCTGGTGTTTTAATTAAAGAAAAAAAAAAAAATCAGGATTTGCATCACAATGACACCCAAAGCCCTTACCATTGGGTCCCCGTTTGCCATCAGAAATCTAATGAAAATATAACATCACCTAAGCCCTCCTCCACAGATTCTCAGCTTAGCCACAGCAGTGCAGAAAAGAAAGCTTTGGCATAAAGTTGATTTAATTCTTTTGTATGATAAGCATCGGCCCCCTAAATCTAGCCCAGCCAAATCCTCTTGAGAGGGACTAAGTGGCAGAGCTGAGTGGAGAGGGAAAAGTAAAGAAGAGGAGAGGAGAAGAGCGCACAGGGGAACGGAGAGGACAGGACAGAAGTGGAGAGGAAAGGAGGGTTGGTTACCAAGGCATCTATACCAGGATCAGGTCAGGCTGGACCTCTTCTCCCTCGCCTGCCTCCGCCCAAGTCCCCCCACCTCTCCTCAGCTGTCTCCGGGTCACAATAGGCTGAGCATCTTTTGTGGCATTAACGGTTTGTAGGAGCAAGAGAACAATGTATGAGAAGTGAGGAGCACAGGGTTCCCACACACAGGGCCGACATGTCCTCACACCCCCACCCAGTCGCAGCTCAAAGACGGCAACCTGCACACAGCTGATCGTAACCCCCCGCTGTGCTCCCCCCTTCACATAAAACATGCTTTCCTCAACACGCATGCAAAAACACGCTCTCTTGTAACATAAACGCTCACATGCACATAAATATACATTGCTGGTTTGACACAGATATTTGCTCATGTTTAATGCATGAATAAGAATTTATGACATGGGATAAAGTTGTTGATATAGCTGCATGTGCACATGCTCATGCACTTGCACATGTAGTTAATTGCCTGGTGAGGCCACAGAGAGGCCTGGGGGAAACGCTTTTGTTTCATGATGGCCAAAGGTTTGTCTGGGATCCTGATTAATTTGTACTGTCATATGTGGGAGGGGTCTTTCACCAGGGGGACTGCAGGGTGGGAATGACAACTTTAGATTTCACCTTAAATACACTGATAGGGGAGAGGATTTTGACAACTGGATAAGTTCCCTTTTTTTGTTTATTTTTTAAGCACACCAGCTTATTGTAATTTACACAAATGAGAAAAAGAAGTACAGTGTATATATAGAGTTGTGTACAATTATACATTCATATATCATTCTAATTCAAACATAAACATAATTATTCAATGATAATAATCCCTCTGACATGATAACAGCCCGTACTTCCAAAAACTATTGCAAATATTTTATTTTTCTGGCACATAAGATCACACAAACCGGTTCTTAGTGTTTATCAATCGTTTCTATGAACTTTCTTGTCCAGTCGGGGTTATTATTTCAGTTATGTTATTATGTTTTGGAGTTGGTTGCGGTTTCTTGGAACACATATTTCACTGATGGGTCTCTTTTAATTGCACCAGCTAGACCGGCTACATGGTCACAGTGCCACGGTTTTGCACGTGCTCGGTCACGGGTTGAATTAGTCACTGCGAGCTACACATGTGTGTTTGTGCGTGACAGGAAGAGCGCCCGCGAATACACGAGTGATTGTTATTTGGGCTTAATCATCATGCCACTGACAGCCACTGCACTGATACAGAAACGTGCACATTAAGGGTTGTAATTGTACATATGGCATCTTTTAAGATGTTCTTATTCATTTATTTATTCCTTTCTCACTGTGTCCTTGCCTCCCTGTCAAAATATCAATATAATGATGTGCAATAGCAGGTCTGTATTCCACTCTTTCTCTCTCCACTCTGCTCTTCCTCTCCTCTCCTATCCTCTGTCGCCCAAATTTGCCGTGGGTGGCACGCAGAGGATTCCCACACTCCACTGCTCTTCAGCTGTCAGGCCCAATCAGAGGCCGGATCTCTATTGATCTTCAGCCACCTGTGCCAGGCGCCTTGCTGCTGCGAGGACTCCCCACTCCCTTCTTCTTTTGCTCTCCTCCACTACCCCGTCTCTGCCACTGTCTCCTGGGGCAACTGACGCACAGTGAACAGTGCAGTCCATTTGTCAGCAATTGTCAGCGTTTAGTGGGGCAATGATGTGTGGCAAGATGGGGAAAGGAGGGAGGGCAGGAAGTGGAATGGGAGTTTGGGATGGTGTGGGGGAGGGGGTAGAAGGGGTGAAAGAGCTCCCTCCAATGGAATGAGAACCACATCCCACCGTACAGTCCCAATGAGGACACGCCACTTCAGACTATAAATGCATGTGTGCACACATCGCTCCTCCCAGTATAGTTCCCTGTCCCAAGTTGTGTAAGCTTACACCCTCCCTGCATATAGCACATCCCACACATTTATGGCTGTTTCATTCATGTGCTTTACAGGATTGAGTGCTGTGCTGTTGCCCTCATCCAGCCTTCAAATTCATCAAAACCTGATGGGATGTTTGTGCCATCCACCCGAATTGCCCGAGGATTTGTTAGCAAACAGGCTGAGTGTGTCTCATGTCCTTGTTTATTTTCCTTAATAACTAGAGACTTTTTAAGAATGTCAAGGACTGGATGTTGTTAGCGGGGTGCGGCTGGTCCCCAGTGAGACTAATCCTGAGTTCAGCTTACTTACATCTAACTCTGAGTCAACAGAAAAGGGGCAGTTTGCTGCCATTAGATACCAGCGTTTAGCCAAGACCCTGAACCTGGTCAGGTTAAATTGAGAGAGGTGCCCCAGTAGGAGAGGAGATAACAATGTCCCATAATTGATCTGTTTTCATTCCTGGGGAAGTGGTTGCTGAAGGAGACTACAGGCAGAGACCCCTTCTCCAAACATTCACAGAAGGGTTTATACTCCTGCATAACTGTGAGAAAGTTGTGTTTGCGACAGCGGGATTTCTTTGTGTCTAATAGTGTAATTGAAGTCCTAACCTATGCACAGTAATGGCCACGGTATTTTTTTATATTAAGTTGGAAGATTTCTCTTTCTCAGATGGTTCAAGTATACCAGGCGTAAACGACCAAAATGTTGCGGCTGTGTAGCATTTCGTATTTTTTTAAGAGGAGGGTTTAAGCTCTACACTGACCTGTACACGTTTTTAACCCCAATTCCTGAATTTAGTTTGGCAACGAAACTCAAAAGACTCGAAAACTCCACCTCGTTATAATTATTTGACACCTCCTTCAGGCCGACGTTGACAGAGACGCTTAGATTTTCTGGGGATGCCGTCTAAAAATGACACCCTGATATTTTCTTCAATTTTCTGCAGCAAACACAGATGAAAGAGTTTTGATACACATTTAACACAAATGGGCCTCTTCATATGCTGCCAGTCAAAATGTGTTGACTTGGCCTTGACTTCAAGAGCTCTCAACAATTATGAAAATATGATAGGTGCGGTGCCGTGTGGGTGTTTAAGTAGATGTTTTTGGAAGGTTGCTGCTCTGCCTTAATGGATCCTCAGCAGGAGGTGTCATGATTGCCCAAGCGCCTTTCGCTTGCTCCCACCGCGTGGGCTCTAGAGCCAGAGAACAAATCTAAGGACACATTTTGTGGATCAACTCATGTAAACTAGCCGGTCCTACTTCCTCCCATTTAATCACAGTGAGAGCAGTGTGAGGCTTGTCTTTTTGATCTCATCTCTTGGACCACATGTACATGTAGAAAATACATAAACAAAAATCAATCAATATGACAGGTAATCCAGCAAAAAAAAAAAAAACTCGACATGCCGTCATTATTTTGACTGGAATCTATATTTGTATTGTAAGCTGTGCGTGTAAAACGTATCAAACGCACACACATTAATTGAATGGATCTTCATCTAATAGCGCTTTTTGACCGAAGCGGTTCGCAGTGCTAGTTCGGTGCTAGTGCCAGCCTGAGCATCCGCTTGTCTATGCTTGTCTACGGTCAGCTGTGAGGAAGGAACAGACTCGCTGCCAAGAGAACTGGTGTTAGGCTGGCCCCATATCCTTACAGGGCCAGATACAAGTACCACTACGTCGCGGCGAGGCCTGTAAATATCGTAGCCAACCAAAACTATGCAACCGCCACATTTAGATAACCTCTGTGAGGAATTTTTTAGGGGCCAGAATCAGGGCCAGAATCAGGATCTGCACGCACCGAAATTCGATTTCTATTAATAAAGGGATTCCACTCTCCTTCCGCACAATTCCTGCTTCTGCTTTGGTGCCATAATAAAGGGTCTTGGCATGCCGGTGCTCTCCTATGCAATGTAGGAAGAGGAAGGAAGTATTTCTTCCATGGATCTCTGGTATATAAAGTGAATGAGCTTGGAGTACTAAGATGATGCAGCAATATTGTGTGTTATTCAAAATAAAAGTATGAGTTGGCTCTGAGTTTCAGTCTAGGTTACCTGCATGTGATGTCATCAGCTCAGTTGTTGCCGTGCCACGTGCACAACATTGCACCCAGTGCATCCGTGACAATATCTGGAGATTTTCCCTCTGCTCCACATTTTCCTCAGTAAATGTTACTGTCACAACATATTCTAGCAGAATAGTCAATTAAACTCATAACAATTCGGTTCAACTATGTTCAGTCTTTTATTCAAGGTAGTGTGCAATAATATTTGTGTTGGCTGTATTATCGTCACTGCATTTCCAAACCCTAGTGTGATAGCAACCCATCCGTCAGAGAAAGTGGCCATATGGTAATAGTTGGCAATCCACAGCATCGTAGACAGCAGCAGCAGCAGCAGCAGCAGCAGCTGAACAATAACCGCATCCAGCCACAGCTTCACCTGTCACCACTGAAGCTGTGCTCACAGTCAGCAGCTGGATATCAGATAATGGGGGAGCGGTCTCATGAAATGATTAATGAACACTAAACACATCAGTCACATTATGACTGAACTGGACCAACACACTGAGCGTACCTGTTCGAATTCCTTCAGTTTATAGGCTGTAGAGCAGATCAGCAAAACCTCAAACAGCTTCATCACCCTTGTCCCAAAGAGGTTAATGAGCAGCAGTGTAATTACTGTGCTGAGGACCTGCTTCTACTCATCATGGATGACTGGTTTGGGATTAATTCATTACCCCCTGTCCTGACCATGCAATTAGGCCTTGCACTACAATTAAGTCTCTATGTTATGCCTCACTAGACTCTAGACACAGTGATCACTGGCAGTACACCATCGCCGCTACCTCTTATCTTCGTACTGTGGATGATTGCTCAGTTATGGCCTGTAATTTTAATGACAGCTATTTTTTTCTGCTTGCCATTTCTGGTGTATGGTATTGATTAGGTTTGGTGTGAGCTGCGACTCCCAAATCACGATGACAGGCAAGCACAGATGCCGTAGCTGCTGTCAGTAACATTCTGGGCCTTGCAGGGTCCTTCAGATGTCTGCCAGGGTGGCCCCGGGAACAATGCTGCCCATCTGGAAGCAGCTCCTCTGGACTCTGGTCAATCTGATGGATGAGGAGATCTCTTCATGATGTCCAGCTGAGCTCGCCAACGGAGACCCAATCAATCACCCCCCCCCTCCTCTCTCCACTGACGGGCACCCATCCCAACAAAGACCTACAGGTCAAGGGTTCTGTCAAGGCATTTTCAGCTCCATACACTCATCTCTTGACCACAATCAAATGAATTTGATCACTTTTAAGCAATTTTGTTGTGCTGGAAGTGTTCATTATGCATGTGCATGTTGCTGTTACGTTAAAAAAGGAAACGGACATACACTTATGACATATGCCTATTATGCCCTTTACATTCCCAACGCATCATTTACAGTAACCTTGAAGAGTGCCTGCAGTCCGGACAATTTATCTTATGAGCAATATGCCTCCTCAATCACGTGCCATGGCAGCTTCACAATCTATTATCTTGTCAGAATCTCAGAGCAGACTGTTGGTGAAAAACACTTCCTTCAACCAATCTTCTGTGATGTGATTGATGGGGTTTCAGTCTGATTTTTCCACCGCTCCTGGAGACTTCTCTTCACGTCAAGAGCCCTCTCAAGTTTTTGGCAACAGTCGGCTGTTATAGTTTTTTTTTTAATTTTTATCTATTAAGCATCTGACCGAGTGACTGAGAGACTGCTGCATTATTTCTTAACATATTTATATCTGACAGCACAGACAGTGACAACATGATAAGGGAGTTCCCTATTGAACTAGGTTATTCTTAAAGATAAGCAAAGGAAGGTTTTAATCACAACTAAAACTGCTCACAGAGCTAGAGGCTAGAGCCGGAAGGAGAACATTCTTCCTGTAAGTTGGCCCAGCTTGGCACTTGTCAGTCATAATGACAAATGGCAGCGCTTGATGAAACAGAGAAGTTACATCATCACTTCCCTAATGAGGCAGCTCACAGCAGGAGGGGGAAAGAGGGAGCAAGACAAGTGGTATGGATGGAGAGAAGGATGAAATAGATGAAAGAGAAGACCAGTTTACAGTTGCCAAATAGAAATGACTGCCCAGTTTTTGTCTATGTTTGTTAGTCAATGGATGTTGGGATTGCTGTGAAACTGTGATCAGTTATAAGACTCAAGATTTAAGCCTCTTTGAACTCATTCGAGCCTAAAAAATGTATACATGTTTGTTGTAAAGTTGTCCATACTTTCATCAGGAATAAAGGTGTGAAAATCAGTGCATGGAGAAGCATTTTGCAGCTTTAGGTTTGTGAAGCCACCAAAAACGGACAAAAGTGTCTGTCTGTGAAAATATTTTGGTTTCAGTCATAATAATTATGATTTGTGATGGTATTTAAAGTGAATGCAGAGTGTTAACATTAGCAGGATCCACACCAAAAGATGTTCCATGTGTGCCTGTGTCTCTCCGGTCTTTTTATGGCTGGCTCGGGGCTTGGCGCTAGAGTCCGAAGGGGGAGATTATCTGGCCTGTCTGCCTTCAGGAGCTCTCGGGGTTTGTGTCTTTGTGCAGCATTAAAGCTGGCTGGGAGTGCGCCCACCGAGAGAGGGGAAATGTGTTTGACATACGCTCAGCGCACACTGTCGGGGAGGCTGGAACAGCAGGATACGATTAATGACCACAGAATCAGATTGTTACAATATGGCTTCCCTTCACCCCCACCTTCTTCACCGTGGGCCTGTCATATTTCACAGACTCGCCTGCTTGTGTGTGTGTGTGCGTGTGTGTGTGTGTGTGTGTGTGTGTGTGTGTGTTTGTAGTGTGTTTGTGTTGTGTGCCTTAGTTGGGTAGGGGCCCTTTTATCCTCTCTTTTTGTTGTCTTTCTCTCTGTGTCTCTCTGTTGATGGGGGTCATTGATATGCAACAGTGCATTCTTGGATCTAACAGGAGAGTCTGTTCTCATGGTTATTGTGTGGTACTTTGGCTGATTAGAGACAAGGACATAGGTCCTATCCCATGGTATAGTACACAAATGTGTGCATGTACAATCATATATATATATATATATATATATATATATATATATATATATATATATATATTAAAAAGTGACTTCATTTCATTTTAGATTCCATAATCATTACCAGAGTCAATAAAGGTATCTAAGCCCCTATTAAATCTGTTTTCAAGTTTAGCATGGGGGACATTTAGGAAAAAAAAAAATCTCTTGGCCAAATGTTGCCAGATTGTTGTGGTACTTGGGAGGCTTCTTCAGGCTCTGGGGTCAGTGCCCAAAGTGCAAAAGGCCACATGGGGCCTGGATGTGCAGGGGTCAAGAGCTCAGGAGGAAGAAGAGGAAAACCTTCACAAGGTGTCGAACAGGCTCGTTGGACCTGTGCGCATGAGCGCACGCATAACTGGACCTGCACTGTGATGTTTGTTGACACGTCCGGGAGAGAATCTCGAAGTTTTCACAGTAATCATAAATCAGGGGAGAGCATGATTTTTCCCATGGTTAGGAGGATCTTCATCTCACTTGCTCCTGGCCAGTGCCAACTGGCTACTGAGGCCTGTGAATGCAAGGAGGCTTTATTACCACGGCAACCAGTGGTAAGTGTCGGGACAAGACGGTTGTCTGCTCATTTTTCCATTTGTAGGGTTAAAAAACAACAGAGACAACAGGAACTCCAATTTCCCCAGCAAGAAAAGTAATCATTAAATCATGAAGTCTTGCATACGAGCGATTAGATTCGGTACTCACAAATAGCAGAGATCTGCCTCCTGATCCTTCCCATCCTGACGTCTCCTTGGAATTTCACAGCAAGCTAAAAGGAGTGACTTGAAAAAAAGGCTGAAAAAGAAAAAGGCCTGGATGTACTGCCTGGTTGCTTTGGCTTCGTACCTGAGCACAGCACTCACTCATTTACTGCAGTCGTACAACTCGATCCGGCTTTAGAGCAAGAGATTCAAGTTGCTCCTTCGTCTTGCTCGCGTCATTAAGACACTTAACTGGCACCTACCGCTGCATTTTTTTTTTCTCACTGTCTCTTTCTCCAGATGTATTGGCCACTTTCCTTGACTTGTATAATCTGAGACACACACACACACACAAAAAAAAACATAGGTCCAGAAAGGTTTAGTATCTCTTTTCCTTTTTTATGCACAAGTTAAATGGCAATGTTGTTATGTGCCTTAAACATTTGGCAGACCTCATTACCTTCAGCATGTGTTCACCACACACACCTGTTTCCCCCAGCTGCTGGCGCTGTTGCTGCAAAGCACCCTGGGACACGCTAATCCAATGGTTTTAAGGCTTTGATGAAAAAAATGACACTGGAAAAGATTGTAATTGGGAAGTTTGTTCTTTTGTAGTTGTTTTTTTTTTTTTTGGACAATATATAGCTTCCACATTTGGGGCACCAAATAATTTCCTGGATGAAAAAAAAAGAAAAAAAAAAAGGGAACATGACCAATAAATAGATAAAACCATCTGAAAGAAGAAGGCATCTGTAAAAGCAACAGCTTTCTAAAATGAGAGGTGCATAAAAGTGTCCAGCAGCGAGCCCTCTTGTACCTTGTTTTAAAATATTCCCGTATGAAAGCAACGAGTTCAAAAACTGCTGATTCTTCAGGGGTAGTTGGAACGCACCAACCTGCCTGTGGAGAAAATAAAAGAGGCTCACAGCAGAAAAATCCAGAGCCCCAGTCCAACCAACCATCTCAAAACTGCTACCAATGAATGCACTAAGGAGTGCACAGCTCTGAACGGTACGAAAACGGACGCGCGAGACATTGTGCAGATTCATTTTTAATAGAGCCATTAAATTAGATCCTAAACTATCACTTTTTGTGTCAACAGTAAAGAACAATTGAACCTGCCAGCCAGTTTCTGGTAACTCTGCTGTCCTGTTGCAGTCATCTGCCAGCAAACCTTAGGAAGGAGTCACAAGACACTAATTTCTTCGTAGCCTCTGGACCTAAACTGAGTTTATGATTCTGTTTATTAAAGTGAAGTGAAAGAGCTTCTGGGCAAAACAGACACAAGGGCTGCGTTAGCTGCTCTTTCACGGCTCTGGATGGAGAAAATGAGGCGAGTGAAGACTCTTATTTGGCACGTATATTTCAATTAAGTCCTTTATCAAGCAATATGACAGCATATGCGGAGGCTGTGGCTCAGAAAAAGAAAGAGACACAAATAAATGCAAAGGAGCATGCAAAGAGGATAATTGTAGACTTTATGGAAATGAAGTACATTTTACTTTGAAGGGAAACTTTTTCTTTTTTTTTTTTTATTTGTCCCGGAGTATGTATGACCGAGAGAACGAATGGAAATTTGTTTGTGTCGCTTCACGTCTCCATGGTAAACAGTCACTGTGTGTAATCATGGTTTACAGCCAGGTTAGGCGCTGTGTGTTTCTCAGGAATCTGCATTTGGCCCTGAACTTTACTTTTATATGTCGGTTGAGGTATTAACTTATTTGGACAAGGGATTTAGTCTTACTGGTTGTCCCATAGATTGAATGGACAAACACGGAGGAGGTATGTTTGAGATAGTGGGGCCGGTGAGTAAAGAAAAACGGCCACTGAGCTTCTACTAATACTCACTGTCTCATTGTCTAGAAAAGACAAACACGCATACCCTCCCATGCGGCGCTCACACCACTTTTACTCTGATATTTGACTGTATTAGTTTAGTTGACTCTGTCGGTGACAAGCCTTCACTTACATTGTGTCAGTACAGTCATGATGGTAAGCATGAAATATTATAATGGTCATAAAATATCTAATACTTCAGTTCAGTAGTAAATCTGAAAGAGGTGGACCGCTAGATTAAACCTACAATTAATTTACTTTGACTTTACACATAGCTGCTGGGTAATAATAACCACAGAAACTAGGCTACAGATGATCTTTCCATGTATGTTACAGCATTGGTTATGACTTCATCTCCAGCTTTTGCACCCTGTGAGAATGGTATCGGTTTTGTTAACATGTCCGTAGCGCTCAAGCAACTGTCGCCTACTGGGCACATTCGCTGTAAAAGGAAACGTTCTGGGGAGATTTACCAGCTGCAGAAGGAATTAGTAGAGACAAACCAATATATCTACGGCTGATTCGACAGCCAAAACATTTCTCTCAGTGTCCTAATTGGGAACAAATGGAAACGTGGCTTGAAATGCTCATTAACATTGGAGAGAGTCCCTCTTTGAATAGCAAAAGGAATAATGAAGATAAGGATGATTATATAATGTTCACCAGCAAAACCACTTGATCCATCTTCTTGTTCAGTCTTCTGGTTTCAGTTATGGGGCGTTGTCTTACTCAAAGGAAAATTTGCATGACTTTGTGTGTGTGTGTGTGTGCTTGTGTGTGTGTGTGTGTGTGTGTGTGTGTGTGTGTGTGTGTGTGTGTGTGTGTGTGTGTGTGTGTGTGTGTGTGTGTGTGTGTGTGTGTGTGTAAGACGTAACTGAATAATGCATAGGATTTGGGAATGTTTCAACTGAGTTTACACCAAGACGTTACTTAATCATTCATATAGGGCTAAAATATGATTAAGGCTGAAGCCTATATGCCTCAAGTCTACGTCTCTTATGATTCACTGGCTGTGTACTTCGGCACAAATCCTCCACTAGTCCTCACCTATGCTGCGCCGAGACTGAGCCGGAGCTCATGAGGCCTCAGACACACTTAATGGGATTATGGTAATATAATTTTGTGATGGTGACCTCGGGCCAGTGCCAGGTTTCTTCCACTTGCTTAGACAAAGGAGCAGAACTCACCAAGGGTTCCAGCAGGCTGGCCCAGCTCGGCCCCTTGGCATAGTCCGCTGTTCTCCTATAGGGCCAGTGCAAGATGGATGGCTGTGGGGCGACGTTTGTCCTGCTATGTACCAACAGCCATTTTAACATCAAGTTCATATGGTTTCGCTTGAGTAAGATGAGCCTGAAGATGCTTCTCTCATGTGTTCAAAGACATCAATGAATGAAACTCTTCCATTTACACCCCATTTGTTCATATAGTAGTTCCTCAGCTGAGGGTGTAGCCTCCATGGAAACTGACCTGTAGTCTGATTGTCTTTCCACATGATTTAGCCGGTGTTTCCTCTTGTTGCTTTAAAAAAGAGTTTTATGGACCGGACAGTTTAAAAGCAAATGAGTGTGGGAGTCCATTTACAGTGTTTCTGTAGATAATTAAAGAAGATTTACTTAACAAAGTAAGGTCTAAACTACAAACAGAACTTGGTTTATGACATTCGTATGTTTTGCTTGATCAGACTTGTACAGTATTAAAAAGAAAAACACACTTGGGTACATTATTGCACGCAGATTGCAGACAGGCCGTCAGCTAAATTACAGGTATGTACGTGTATGTTTGCAATATGTTCGGATGCCATTTGTTGTGCAAACTTCTTCTGCTGAGCTCTTTATATTGTTGTGTATTTTATTATTGTCCAGCCTCTGTGGGTATATTCTTTTTTTTTTCCAGCTTTTCTTTTCCTCTTCCTTTTGCCTTCAGAAAGACCACCCATAGGGTTCGGAGGGGGCAGACGTCTCTGTGGAATAATAATAAGGGTCGTCCTGGGAAAATTGCCCATGGAAAAGCCTGCCTGGGAAAAAAGAAAAAAAAAAAAAAGACTTGGAGGAGGGAAAGAAAATTTGGTCTTGTTTACGATCCTTCTCGGAAACATTCATCGGGGTGCTCCTGTTGTTCGTTGGGGAGCAGAAATATTGCAGCCCCAACCTGCTCACCGAGTGGGTCACTTTGCTGCTGCCAAGACTCTCTGAGCTCAGGGCGGCAGGCTGGGCAAAGTGCTTAGAAATATGCAGCTGTGCAGTTGTACACTAAAGGTTTCATTTATCTGTAGCTATCTTTTTTTTTTTATGTATTTGTTTGTTATTTTTGGTGTTGATTTTGACCAAAACTGTGTGCCTCTGCAGAGAAACCCAATAAATGAATCACCATGGTCTCACACATGGAAAGCCACAACAGTGATGTCATTTTCTGGAGGGCCGCTACCCTCTGACAACACCACACGACACATCCATCTGATGAAACACCATGAAAGAGTTCATCATCACTGCACATTATTTATTTTATCTACATTTACCTTACACAACATGTTATCAAAGCTATTCCAACTTGAAAAAAAAAAAGAAGTTTTTATAACCTCCATATTTTCTGCCCTTCCAGTGAGGAAGAGTTAAAGATATTTGCTTTCTGTTTAAACTTAGTGAATAAGTAAAACAGAGGATCGAGATTAAAGTTTGAAGCAAATTGAAAGCTCGTGGAAGCATTGCTCATTGCTAAGTTTGGCTCTGTGAGGAATTTTAATGTTTATGTTGGGCAAATCACTTTTAAAGAGGAGGTCATGTCAAGGAAGGAATCATGCTCCTTATTACTGGCAAATTTAAATTTTCAGAATTAAAAAGTGATATCATTTGTCTCAGAAAAGCTGATAATATTACCACCTCGTGAGTTCCCATATGATTGGATTTTGTCAAGCTGTAATTGCAAATGTAAACATTTCACATTTTCCCATGCACAAAACGGCAAATGCAGCCAAAAAGCTGAGAATGAAACAATTTAGCAAACATGTTCTGGTCATTATCTGAAAAATGGAGAAACATGGATCTGTGTTTACCAAACTTTTTATTGTTTTCTGAACAGAAATATTGGCCACGGCATAATTTCCAGGCAATATCTTCCATAAGGAGCCAATCAGTGCTCCGTTACCGTGTACTCCCATTGGAGGCAGCCCCATTAGCTTCTAACGTTACTCTTTTGAATGCAGGTCCTCTATTATCACCTTTAGATTGTCATCACAATGGGTTCCGATTTTAAGAATCGGTCCCGTTTTGAATTCTTGAAAGTCATGTAAGTCATGACTGAAATCCTTGCCTTTGAAGGACAAAAGAAGCAGATTATTGAGGACTTTCCGTCATCTCCTACTGAGCCCCCTCTCTACCTTTCTGCTCTGCCTCGAGCCGTCACTAACCGCCTTCCTTTAGCCCCGTTAGACCCCAAGGCCCTGCTGCCCGGCTCCAGGTTTGAGCCACAGGAGATTCAGTGATGGATGTGCCCCCGGGGCTCTCCGTGGGAGGTGGGCTTCTCATACCCCGCCAGCTCCTCACTGTCAGAGGGGAAGCTTTCCTCCTTTGTAACCAGAGACAGCAGAGTCAGTCCTGATGACACTGAAAATAGATTTTTTTTTAATTCTTTATCTCAGCAACTGTTATTTCTTGAAGCAGCTTTATCAAACTTTGTAAGCACAATGAAATTGACAGTTGAAAGAGTTCACATATTCATGAAAATCCGAAGTGAGTGGTTTAAATTGACTGAAAGCTCCTCTGACTGGTTCACCTGCACTGCAAGTGTTAATATTTAAAGGAATAATATAACCGTTTTTGTAAATAAGATTACACAATTCTCTTAGGCCTTTAAAATAATTTCTGACATAGTTTGATAAAAATAGCACAAGGAAACAGTCCCCCACCGGTTTCCACCATGATTTTACCCTCCTGCTCATGGTAGCAGGGATGGGGTGAGCCTCCTAACTCCGCTCCACCCTTCTCTTTGCCTCTTTTGAGATCTGTCCTGCAGCTTTGCACTTCCATGCACATGAAAATCTGGACACTTTCTTGTTTGACAAATCACAAACCTATATAAAATAAAAGCATTTTCATAATAAACAGCTTTTCAGTAAATCGTCATTGCACTGCACGGGCGCATATATAGCAGTGGTTTGTGTAGTGTTGAATGCTCTCTAATGTGTTGGATACTTCTGGATTCAAGCTATAAGAAAAAAAAAAATCTGTCTAGTCATCACAGCGAGATGAGGCGCAGCAGAGAAACGTATTTAGTCCAGTTGATGTGAGGAAAGAGACGTCATCAGTGAATGTGCCTCAAATTTCAACACAAAGCTGTAGTACCTGATTGTGTTTACATTGTCACTGATTTATTAAGGTCAGCTCTATCCCTTTATTACTTGGCCAGTAATGAATAAACAATATTCAGTGTCTCGTTTGTTTCTTTAAGCCATTGTGTATACAGGCAGGGGGATGGGTGTGGACATACATCTTGTCAATAGTCCGTGGTAATAACGGACCTGTGACCTCACGGTCTGAGAAGCCAGAAGGTAAAACTTCACTTCACCAGACTACTGCAGCATGTTCCCAACAAGCTGGTTCTGAGTGATGCAGAGATAAACCAAATGTGTGTTGAGTAAAAAAGCAAAAGATTCAAACTCACTAGGTAATATTTGTATTTTTTTTAGAGGCTGCGGAACCTGCTGGCCTCGCGTCACAAATTTGAGCTGCAAAGGAAAGACGATTTTGCACGAAACACGAGATGACACAGCCACATATTCCTGTGTTTTCTTTTTATTGCAAACAAACATAATACAAAAGATAAGCTTTAAAGACAATGCCACGTTTACCTAGGGAAACTGCATTAAGAAGATGGCAAAACGGGAACTAATGATACAGAATATAAAATGAGGAAAATAACTTTCTTATTTTTTTTTTTATTTATTTATTTTTTTTCTCAGAAAACAGAAAGTCGGCTGTTGATTCCAGCAAATTGTTTACAGCTGCTTTCTTCTCCATTAAGTCACATGTTAGAAAGAAAAGAATAAGAACAAAAATATCCAGTTTTTCTTTAAGAAGAAAGTCTCATCGTGTAATTTTAAGAATTCTGTACATAACTAGATCAGGAATAAAAGAAACCTTTATACGGAAACATTTACAAATGATAAATAAACAAATTTGTACCACATATGACAGCAACCTATTTCACCTCACGTAGCTGCTGAATTTAAAAAAAAAAAAAAAAAAAAAAAAAAAAGATAATTGCAAATAGTTATTCTCAATAAAATTAATGCTAAAGAATAAATTAAGAAAAAAAGGTTAGGGACAAAAACAAAACATAAAAAAAAGATGTGGCCGAATGAAGGGTAGAAGCACACAAGACTGAGACTTGATGGCTCCTGACAAAGAGTCGGGTCAAAGGTCACTTCCTAAATCTCATCAAGCAGGAAGTCGGACCTGTGCTGTGGCCTCCACGCCGCAATGCCAGTGGACCAAGCTTCACTGCTGTGGCTCCAGAGGCACCAATGGTATCAAGGCAGTACTCGGGTAAAAGCAGGCGTCGCTCCCACGTCTGGCAACACAGTGAGGCCCCTAAAAGAGTTACATGGCACCTGCTAGAGGATGCATTGCTCTATACCGACACCTCAAGGGAATCAAACATATGTACAGTACAAAAATTCAACGCAAAGTGAAGACTCTTATGAGACGGCAGTGTCAGCAAACAGAGGTCTCTTACTTCCTGTAAAAAACGTTAGATTAGTGAGAAGTAAGGCAACTGAGGGTGTTAACGACGACGACGATGATGATGATGACACTGATTTATGGTGAGAATGAAAAGGGCAAAACACATACACAGTACATACTAATATATTTATAACCTGTATGTCCTCACAGAGGATTTAACCTTTTAAACTTTATATCTAAAAAAATATAATCACAATTCCAACCAATACAAAAGGCACTGTTGTGAGCCAATCCAAAGGTATACTTTCAGAACTATATATATATATATTTTTTTTTTAGTTCTTGTCGTGTTTTTCTGTTGGCAATGAAGGCTATGTGGTGAAGTGGCATAAAGGCCACCAAGCAGAAAGAAGTCTAGGGTTGGAGTTATGCAGTCACTGCTCAGGCGTCCTCCTCAGGGTCTGGACAGTTGCGTGTAAATAGGCTGCTGCTCCCAGTGCTGAGGACTGTGGGTCTGCGGGACGGACGGCACCCCGGCGTTGTCAGCAATCGGAGTGTACATCGGCCTCTGGTTGGGGCTCATGTAGCTGAATGTGGTGTACAGGCTGGAGCCCTGGCCAGCTGCGTGGCTGTAGTAAGAGTTGGCACCACTTTGGTGGTCTGAATAGTCATACTGTGCCCGGGTGATGGAGGGGTAAGAGGATGTGCTGTAGTGCTGTAGGTTGAAGGACCCATAGGTGACATGCTGCGGGGAGCCCTGCTGCTCGCTGTAGTGGCTGGGACTCAGCTGCTCTGTCTTAATCTGGGTGGTTCTCTGCTGACCCTGCTGGCCTTGCTCTCCTCCTCCACCCAGGGTGGTCAGAGAATGCTGCTGCTGCTGCTTGGACATCCAGGTGTGGGCTCCAACGCCGGGCGCCTGACCGACAGAGGGGCTGCTGAGGCCGTAGCTGCCGGTGTAGCCGGCTTGGGCTGCGCCAGTCACTCCAGCGTGGCTGTGTGGTGGCAGGTACTGATCGAACTCATCTACATCGAAGCTCCCGATGTTGGAGATGACATCACTGCTCAGCTCACCAATGTCCACAGCCCCAAAGTCTATGTTGAGCTGGCGGCTGGTGCCCTCCTGCATGGGGCGCCCCTCACGCTTCAGGTCAACTTTGCTGGAAGGGAGATCTGTCTTAGGAGTAGTTGGGGGTGTTGGTGGTCCCTGTGACTGACCTGGTTAAATAAAGCAAAATTAGATTAATGCCTACTATCATTTTCAGAAAAAAAAAAAAAAAACATTTGCAACACCGGTATAACTGGAAACTGCACACGAGAGGCTTGTTGGCACTGTTCTGACAGGTGTATTTGCATATGGGCTTGTAAAACTCACTAATCATTAACCATTAATCATTAACAGCTGTCTGTTCAAGGCCTTAAAGGCTTCAAACGATTCGATTTCAACAAACGGCACTTAAATATGAAAATAAAGAAACGAGAGAAAAGAAAAAAAACTGGTTTTCTTATCTCACCTGAATGCTCTCCTGGAGAGTGGACCTCGCCCATACTCGACGCCGGAGAGTCGGCCTGCTGCAGCGCTTTGAAGATCGCGTTTGGAGAGATGTGGGTCTGCTCGCCGTCCTCGGATTCGCTCTGACCGTTCTTCACAGACTTTCTTCGCCTGGGCTGATATTTGTAGTCCGGGTGATCTTTTTTGTGCTGCACCCGCAGTCGCTCAGCTTCCTCCACAAACGGGCGCTTCTCCACCTCATTGAGGAGTCTGAAAGTATGACAGAAGGTTGCACACTTTCTCGTGAGTTTTTTTTGTTTTTCGTTTATTTCGTATATTAACGTAGGATGTAATGTTACTGAATCTGTGCAGAACTTAAAAACCATTAGAGAAAGTAAAGCGCGTTCTTGCCCCAAATCTCGGCCACACGCGCTCGTTTGTGAATGTGTGCGCAAGAAATAACTACTGTCAAAACAATTGATAGAAATACAATCCGATACAATCAGTTAAAAATTCCCCCATCACAATTTTTTTTTTTTTTGTTTGTTTGTTTTGTTTTTAAACAACAGATACGTGGTGTATTTTACTGTCTGGTGCGCTGCACAGACGCGCGGCAGGAGGGACCGGACTTGCAAAGACAACTCACCTCCAAAGTTTTCCCAGAGTTTTGCTGAGTTCCGCGTTGTGCAAATGCGGATATTGATCGGCCAGTTTTCTCCGTGCAGCTTGAGCCCAGACCATGAATGCGTTCATGGGTCTTTTGACGTGAGGTTTGCTCTTGCTAGAGCCGTTGACTCGCACCGGCATGGGCACCAGAGTCCAGTCGTAACCCTTCAGCACCTGGGACACCGCATCTCTGATACACACGGGGAACTTCTCTTCCTCGTTCTCTTTCTTGTAGTCTTGACCCATGTGGAGGTGGTTGTCGGACGGCCGGGTGTTTTCGGTGTCCGAACCGGAGCCAGACGGGCACGGCGAGCCTGCGGAGTCCTCAGACATGCTGGGGCTGGGAGCGTCAGAGTGACACTTCTCCTGTTCTTCTGTCATCTTCAGGTAGGGATCGAGGAGATTCATGCGAAAGAGTTATAGATCAGCTTCTTGCAGCAAAAATAAGAAAACAAAATCCTTCTTTCTAAATCCAAGTGCTGGGCCCTCAGACTGCAGTGACAATCTGTGAGGGCTTACAGTTTGACAGATAGACTTGAATCCTGCAAGTTAAAAAAAAAGAAAAAAAAAAGAAAAGAAAAAGTCAAAATATCAAAATCTTTTTAGTTCCTTCCACCTTTCACAACTTCGCAGATAAAGAAGCAAATCAAAAGTGATCGCTCTCCAATGCTTAACTGTGAAAGGGTGATTTTTGAAGAGAAATTGGGCGGAAAAAGTCTACTATAGCGCATAACTGAAGAGTCTGCAAGCTGAAGAGGCAAAGCCTGAATTTATGCTTGACGGCAGAGGAACGATTGGGAGAAATGTTCAGGGGCGGAGCGTAATTTGACTCAGAGGAACTCTTACCGTCAACAGCAGTAAAAACCCAGATCGAGTAAGTGTTTTTCCCCTTTAGGTCTGTGCTGTATATATATATATATATATATATATATATATATATATATATATATATATATATATATATATATATATATATATATATATATATATATATATATATACTAGGTTACTAACCTCTATAGGTTAGTACTTAACTTTATCATAAACTTACATACAAAGACGTGTTCAATTGTCCAACTTTGGTGGAGTGATAATATTGGTGTTTGTGTGTGTTTGAATATATGCTGTTAGTTATTTTGTGAAATCTTTCATGCTTATGCAGAACTCTCAGTCTTTACAGAGCTGCTCGGAGCAGCAGCGGACAATTGTTCAACTCCTGCAACATGGCCAACAGGGGGCGACAGCAGTCCAGAAACTTGAGAGGGTTAAACGTGTAAATGTCGCTCAGCTGCTGCAAACAAAGCAAGTGGTCATGATTTTTGTTTTATTTATTTTTATTATTTTATTTTCTTGCTTTGTCATTGGTATTTTCTTTTATTTTACCTTTTAGTTAGTGTTTACAATCGTTTGCAAAGCAAATGTCTTTATAAAACAACATAAATACACTGGCATTTATTTTATATTTATAAATGATTTAATTAGACAAAACCTTAAGTGATTTCATCCCTGCAGCTCTGAATTAGTACTTTTTCATATTCTTCCTCTTATTATCATAATAATAATAATAATAATTAGATATTTTATTGAATAGTTAAAGAAGAGAAACAAGTGATGATTCATAAATGAATAGTGCATTTTGTAATTACTCTGTACAGGATTAACTGAGCGTAGAAGATGAATGGATGGCATGTTGTCATCAAATGATAGGCCTGCCTTTGATTCAGTATAAAAATGAGCATGTCGCAAGAAGTTTTGCAACACAAAAATCTCCTTTTTGGGTTTGTTCCAAATGTTTGTGGCAGACAAAAGATGCTTTGTTTAGAGAGTTTAGTCCTTATAATGTGCATTTAATTTAAAAAAAAAAAAAAACAACAAAAAAACAAAACGAATCTGACTGCAGGTTATGAGTTCATATACGGCCAAACAGTGAATACTGAATAAAGACGGAAAATGACCTTAATGTTAGAGAAAATAAAAAGTCTAAACTTTATTAAAAATTCAGTGGAAATAATAACGGGAAGGGTAAAAAATAGGACATTAGAAAAGTAAAAAAAAAAAAATTAAAACAATATATATAAACCCTTTCTTAACATGAAAATATTGTGTGTGCAACTTGTTTATTATTTTATCGTTTAATGTTTTATTAAAATATCCTGATTTGTCTGTCAGGTTCTCTCTCCCTGCTGCCGCAGATCTTGATCTAGAGAACGTTCAGTTCTGCTGCTCTAATCCTCTGCCAGAGTTTTAGATTAACTCATGAGGATAAGGGGGTACTTCTGAAGTGTTAGTTGTTTTTGTTTCATGAAAATATATGTATATTGAAATAGATTTTACATCACCATGATGAATTCTTTCTGCATGTGTTTAGAATCTTAAGCTGTTTCTCTCAGCAAACTGAAAATCACACACTTAGTGATACATATCTTGCATAGTGATCATGCAAAATTATAATTGTCATGTATTGTTTCAGGTTTTAATAGACATGTGTTGAAGGAGGTGTGATAAGAGCGATCCAAACA
Source organism: Xenentodon cancila (assembly GCA_014839995.1). NCBI lineage: Eukaryota > Metazoa > Chordata > Actinopteri > Beloniformes > Belonidae > Xenentodon > Xenentodon cancila. The sequence goes on along the minus strand of CM026214.1, from coordinate 11,176,121 downwards.
TGAAGAGGAACAAATTCCTGCATGTGGTGACAAACACAAAGGCATTTGATGTGTGCTTGTACATGTTCGCGCCCTCGCATCGCGGACTGCAGAGGGTTTGAGGAGCCCTGCAGACTGACTTCCAGTGGATTTATGGTGGGGAGGTGGGGGGAGGGGAGGTGTGTGGGGGGGCACGGATCAGTGGGGGCTGGGGCTCACATCTTGTATGGAGCACCTACCTGCAGGCTGAGCAGGTCTTGGGAAACTTCTCAGCTTGACTTCGAGCCATGGCGTCAAAATTCTGAAGGCAAACACTGAGGGTAAACTGCCAGATCATGTCTTCCACCTCTCCTAGCTTTCTCAGATTCCACTGCAAACGTTTGAGCAGACTGCCCCTATTTTTTAAAATGAACTTTTCCTCTTTTTTTTTTTTTTTTTTTTACATTTTGTGCAATTTATATGTCAGTTTAAACCGATAACATATTAATCATAAATACAACGTAAGTGTGTATGCCTGAAGATGGCTGGTTTTTATTTTCTGGTTCTTTTTAAATGCAAAAAAACGTTACAATTCCTCTATAGGAGATTTTTATTGTAATATCTAGTTAGGATTCGTGTGTTGCATTCACCATAGGTTGGGTGGAGACCTTAAAAATGTCAAGATGGAGCTCCAAAGGTATTTAGACCATCACTCAATGTGATAAATAACGGGCAAAGCTACTGGAGGCAGAGGTGGCTTCAGTTACCTCACAAATGACACAACACCCGTTTGAGACTTTCCACAACTTGTACCAACTGACTAAACGTGGCACAGCAAGAAGGAGACCTGACAAAATCTACAAGGCAAATCACCTAATTCTCCCTTCCTGTTGCTTTGAGTCTTTCTCTCTGGAATTACGTCTGAAACATAAGTCCCATTGGTTGCACTGTAAACGATGGTCTCATAAGGATGGATAAGCCGCCCCGGGGTGTTTGCTTTACCAGATCAGAGCGCTATGACCACGGGCAACTGTTGACATATGGCATTTTGCAAAGGCTAAAGTTTAAATAAGACTTATCAAGACCCTGTCACCCTCAGAAGGATCGGCCTCATATTCCCTGCTCTGACTCTCTCGCACCTCCCTGATATCCCACGCGGAACCACAGCAGCTCGCCGTGGCCTCGCCAGAGAGGCTGAGGGGTGAAAGCATGCAGACGCTTGGAAACTCCAGCTTTGTCGCGAATGCAAACATGATATATTTCCAAAACAGTTCATATTTCAAGAATCACCTGTTATTTTAATATTTAAAAAAAAAAACTAGTTAAGTAAGCTGGATTTAGTCTGTAAGTGGATAAGAAAGTAAGTAAGGCAAGTTACACAAAACTCTGCACTTCAAGGTCACATGTATTGCCAGGTGTATTCTGGCCTTCACCCCTGTGTTAAGAAGTGTTATTGTTGCACACTTTCTTGCGTATCCTTCCTTTTCTTTGGTCTCCTGAAGAGACTGCACCGTTGTAATCTCAGCTTTATCTATTCCTGGCTTCTAATAAACTGAAACATCTCAGGCCCTCATCCGATAGCATATCTGCAAGGAAGGAAATGCACTGTGTTCTGGGAATACAGCAGGAACAACACGCCTTGATGAACATAAGCAGCTTTAGGTTTAAGACAAAAAAAAAACAACCTGTAAAACCAAGCACAAGTAATTCAGATAAAGACCTGAATCAGAATTCAGCTATTTCACTTTTGTCGCCGTTGCTTTTTGATCCTTTTTGCCAGCACACCTAAGAAGCACCTTCAGTATTGACTTCTGTTGAGTGACTCCGAGCTAACCTCTATGCCTTCAGGTGAAGTGGCCTCAGAGTCGGTTTAAATGACAATGAAAGCAGAGTGTGATCTCTGTAGGTCACTGCCCTCCGTTTCCAATAATAAGACGTGACCCGTCATTATGTCCGAATGACAATAGCTCAGTCTCAAAGTGCTGATAAAATGTTACAACGTTACCTGGTGCTTTGCAGAGGCTAATAATGTGCTTGCACCCTCGACGGGGGTCCTGTCATCTGAGAGCAGGTGACAGTCACAAAGACTGAATTGCGAAGCACATGTTGTATGTGATGCTGCTGTTATTTCCAGTTTCAGCAGGTTGCTTTTAAAGAAAGGCTGTGTGACATCTTAAAAAAAAAAAAATAGGTCATTATTCTTTTAAACAATAAAACACGCCCCTTTGCTCAAGTCAATATACTCAGGGATTTTTTTTTTTGTTGTTGTTGCTTTAACTAAACTGGTATGACAAGTAGGTTAAAAGTTCAAAAGGGGGCATATTAGTGTTCACACTAAATCTGCAGCTGAATTTTAGTTTCTGTTAGGTGTTAAATGATGATATGATATCAGCTTCATTAGTTTTTATAAATCTTGTCCCAAAATTAACACGACAGGAAGAAAAGTCAAGTTTAATAGTTTAATAGTTTGTACTTATTGTCAGAATAATAATCACTTAAACCCTTTCCAACTGGAATGAACTTTTCATATTTGTTTCAGAAATATTCCTAAATGTTAACTTGAAGTAATTTTCATGAATATGCAGGATAAAATAATTTGTTTTCCTGCATATGACATAATGATGTGCAAAAGTTTGCCATAAGAGAGACTTTTAGATTTGAAAAAGAAAAGAAAAGTCATAAAATTGATACTAGAACTGACAAAAAATTATTTAGAAAACAGATATCAGCAAAAGTCCAAATCATGTATGTGACTGATAGCAGCACTTCACTGGTAAATAATGGTAAATAAACATTAAAATTAGGTTTATTCAGAGCATAAAACATTTATTTGAGCTATTTTTATCAATAAGTACAAATAATTTACTGCTGATCATGTGCTGTGAACTGAATGTGCTGTGAGGTTTTAAACTCTTTTAAATAATGCGTTGTGTCTGAAGTGGAGGGCTGAGTCAGACTGGCTGACAGTGCGAGCTGCTCCCTGGCACCACTACACATGAAAGGTCCCATCCGCAAGCCGTGGATGATGTCAGCGCGGCACCTCTGCCTGCACACAGAGACACCTTTCATAAAGAGGCTGTATGGGCTTGGGTCTGGTCTACGTAATGGGATATCCAGCACTCCTCCCCTCCCACCTGTTCCGATGATCAGGTGAAAAGGAAACGCTAGTTATCGCCTGCAGTAACACAACCTAAAAATAAAAAATGCATTTTCCAGTTTCCCCATCTTGACTCTGGCACCTGCTACTCATGTGTGCATCTGCATTTGTTTATTCCCCATTGCAACTTTTACAGCCCTGTTACCCCAGGTTTGATTAGTAATACCTCAGTAATACCAAACACCCACATTGTGCATTTTTTTTTTTTTTTTTTTTATATTTGCAGATCTCTCCCCTCTTTTCTCTCATTTCATTATCCTCCCAACTTAACCTGGCTCCTTTCAGCAGGGCTCATTTGTTGGGAGCACGGATGAAAAGGGCCATTCTTCCTACACAATCAGGGAGATACTACAAATACCAAGTTAATGAAAGAGTGATGATATCTAATCACCTTCCAGAATATCGCAGCTGCATCAGAGCCAGTATGAAAAAAGAAAGGAAAAAAAAAACTTTTGCTAAATACTTGCAAATGGATGGTCTACAGATGTACTTCCTCATAGCGGTGCAGCAGTCAAAGGCTTTGATATCGCAACAGGAATATCTTGTGTGGTCAAACAAAATCAAGTTTTCTTAGGTGCTCAGGGGGATTTCAGTATTAGACCATGGCAAAGGGATTAAAATGTTCACAAAGGGTGGGGTAAAGTGAACAATGGAATATTTCAAGGGCTTTAAACCAGTGTCTTATTACAATTGGGAAAACTTGATTCATTCTTGTTAAGGCTTATGTCAGAGCAAATGAAAAAGAGAAGTACAAGAAACTGGCTTTGGAAGCTCTCTGTAAAGAAAGATATAAAATGAATGTCTCAGTTTCAGTTCTTATCTGTAAAGCTCTTCTAATCGTCACTTTAAAAGACTGGCTTTGCCAAGTGCTATAATATAGTTTCATTCACAAAAGCTACTCAAAAAAAAAAAAAAAAAAAAAGCCTTATTATGAATCTTGTTCAGAGACTGCATATCTTCTGTGGGCTCAAAACCATCAAATATAGACATTATACACACATGTCAGCAAATTAATATGCTATATTTTACAATATTAAAATTTAGGTAAGATATCAGCAGTGATCTTAGAGAGATGATTTTTGCTTCCTGTCAATCCCAAGTGCAAAAACAAATCCCATAAAAACAGACTGGCAGAAAAAAGGAAAGAATGAAGGTGTTGCAATGACCCAGTGAAAAGCAAGACTTGAGCGAGAGACTTTCTCTCTCCCTTCAATGTTTTTATCTCTTTACTTCCTTTTTTTCCCCTTTTTTTTTTTTCTTTTGAAAATGTATCACGAAATGTATGCAGACTGGGACTTTAGGTGAACGACATGTATGCCAAACATAACAAAGCACTCAGGGCTGCGTGTATCTCGCCTCTCCTTCCTCTATTTCTTCCCCCAGCTCCCTTTGGGTGCTCCTGTGCTCAGGCTGGGTCAGACACAGCGGGGAAGCTCCATCTAATTGTAGAGGCCCAGCGGTGGTGGCCCCGAACCTCCGGGAGCCAGACTCAGGCATTCTTATGTTACTCTTGAAGGAAATTGTTCCCCACCATTTCCTGAGATCTAATATTTGAGCAGCTTGGTCACTTTTCTTGGTGGGAGTAAGAAAACTAAATCTATCAGATCTGCTGCGGATTGTAAACACTCTGCTTGCCCCCCCCCCCCCCCCCCCCCCCCCCCCCCCGTCAGTAGTCTGATTGTGAGCATGCTTTAACAAATTCAAGGCAGGAATACCTGCAGAGTCATCACGTTTTAATTGCAATTGTTTATTTAGTATGGTTTTTTTTTTTTTAACTGTTTAACTCCGTCTTTGACAGATCATGTATAAACTTGTACAGGTAAAGTTAGGAGAAGTGGCAGGTCAGGTGAGTGCGAAAAGAAGTAGGTGCAAACTACAAGATCTGGAAAAACTAGAGCATTTGGAAATAATGACAAAACAAACAGGTCAGATGACTTCATGAATGAAGGAAGCCAAAAAAGTATGAAAATAATCTTTTTATGTCAACTGTAAAATGTGACTCACGGATGTGGTTTCAACTATCATAAAAACTATCACAAAGGCAGACAATGGCTATTACTTTGATCTTCTGGAAAGTCTAGACCGTACACTTCATCCGGGCGACGCTCAGCTTCTAACCCGCCAAACACAGCCTTCACAAGGCTGTGACCCCTTATCACAGCACTGTGCACAGGTCTGTAATTAAAACTATAGAGTTACCCAGCGGCTACACCTCATCGCACTCCTGTGACGTAAAACTGTGGCGTTACCTTAGTTTGGTTGACGCTGCTCACTGAGGCCTGGCTTTTTAACAATGGGTGTCTATGCACGGTCACATGCAGGTGGCAGACCCCGAGAAGGAGCACATGAAATCCAATGGATAGACACGGGATAGTAAGCATGTGGGGCAGGGGGGAGTGGAAGGTTTTGTCAGTAAACCCAAACCAAGTCTCTTGGGGCACCACTTAAAGTCATGCATAGAACAGGAAGAAAAGGGGATACCTTTGAATGTTTCCCACCAGCCTAAAGATCACAAGCACAAGGAGCGAGAGGTTGCAATAGAAGGCGCGTGCAGTCCCACAGAGGGCTACAACTTAAAGTTGAGGGTGTAGGCTAATGGTGAAGACAAACAACAACATGCAAAGACGAAAGAGGATACGAGCTGGAATGGGTTGAAGAGCTGCTACGATACGTTACATGAGCTGAAGCAACACGACTTAAGTATCCTAATCAGGCTTATGAGGACATTTTGTCTTTTATACTAAGAAAAGATAATAGTGAAATACAATTTTTCATGGCACGCTATTGATCAGTTTTCCAACAGCATTTTCAACAGCCAAAAAATGAACACTAAGATGGTTTGACGCAGGGCGAGTCTTTGTCCTTGGCAAAAACAGGACGTACTGTACACAGACACCTCCTCACCAGGCGCCAGCTGATTTTTATCTTTTTTAAAAATTGTTTCCACTTCTCTAGCCTTCCTGCTGTCTCGGGTTAAGTATAAATTCCTCATTGACAAGGTTGACAAGAGGTAATTCAATCCAAATCTACCATCTACTATCTTGATAGTGAAAAATGTAATACTTCTTCTTTCAGAATATCATTTCTACTCACACCTCTGTTTTAGTTAACATGTAAATGTATTGAAGAGTGTGCACAGTTCGCTGCCATGTTTAAAAGTTTGTGAATCCTTTAGGGTTTTGTTAGGTTCTTCCCCCATCTTTTCATCAGCTTATAATGGTCTGAATATTTGATATAGAACCCAGTCAGCCTCTCCACGTGGAGCCCATATGAGTTAAAAGTGACATATTTCAATACAGAGTAGATTTGGGCTTTAAATTGACAAATGGCATATAGTTCCTGTATAATTTTAATATTATGGGCCTTAAATGTCTGTGTAAAAAGTCCAAATGTAGGCCAAATTAAAGGGGCTTATAAGGGATACGTATTGGCTGAATGGAAATGGGCTTTATACAAAACCATGTTGGCTCCCACCTAAAGAGCAGGTAGATCTCATTTAAAGTCCTTATGGACAAACGCAGCCAGGGCCACCACTGCCTTGGGACCCATATTTGCAGACCCCTTTCAACCCACATGTGTTTTCTAGCTGGGACGAACTTTTGGTCTTTGTTTTGATGCAGAACCAACTTTCCCTCAAGGACGTTCCCAAACAGGAGTCTTGAGATTGTTTCCGTTTGAATGAGTGGCTGTCTTCATCAAGCTGCTAAGTGGCCAGAAGGGTATTCTGGAGAGCAGTGGTCTTTCCCTCGCAGTAATATGCTAGTCATAGTTGTTTATTGTTTCATGACTCATCATTAACATCATCTTTGCCATTTACAAATGGTCATTCTTAATTATTTTTCCTATTAAATTGACCATTTCTTATAACATTTTAATCTAATTTGCTTAATTCATTTTTTTAGGATCTCTGAAAAAAAAAAGATAATGTTTTGGTTTACATTTACGCACAAATATAAACTATTGTTAAAGAGTTCTGAAACATTGAGGCACCACCGTCTGTTTTATTTCACTGAGCTTTCTCTTGGCTTTCACTGATCTTTGATTTCTTTTTATATTCTTTCTTTCTTTCTTTTTTCTTGTTGTTAAAATGCAATATTAAATGCAATCCCTCCTGGCTTCAATGATAAATTGCTGATATGGGGAACATTTTATTTTCTGAATATAGACTTCTGATTAAAATTTATCAGGCGGGGAGTCAATTAAACCCAATAACCGTACTTGCCTGGCATCCGGGAGCGCGTTAAGTAAAATCTGGATTCCATCAAGTTCTGTGCAGTGCGTTGCAGAACATTTCCTCAGTTCCACCAGTATGTTCTTTTAAATAAATCATACTACTTTTACTTTCAACAATAAGAGGCTCACATCCCTGTTTTTGGAGGACTGTCTGCTGTGGATGGGCCAGTGAGAGTCCATCAACACCAGAAGGTCTTAGGGAGGCCATGGAGCAATTATGTGAAAAAAAAACCACTTGTCAGCTAGGTGTCACCTCAGTAATGGTAATTATTTTACCAGAATTGTACTGAAATTAGTTAAATCGAGACACATCTTTCTATAAGTTAATTACAGCAATTAAAGCTAGAGAAAACATCTTCAAGATCTCAGAAATCACTTCTGCTCCCATAGAAAAGATGAGCAATACAGCCAAATGCTGATTTATCAGTTACCCTTCTGAGCCAAAAACAGGGGAAATAACGAAGTTCAAAGAACAACAAGGAGACAGTCACAAGAGAGAGGTAGCAGATGAAGTTTAATAAACTAATCCATTCACGAAATCCAAATTTTGATTGATGAGACACCCTGAAGTACTCGCACGAACTATCAACACACTAGCTTCATTCTTCCTTTTCTTGCTTTTCTTCATTTTGCAAGTGATGTAGTGTCCCTCCCCAATATCAAAGTCATAAAAAATGCACTTGCCTGCCCCTCTCTGCATCACTGCTTTCCTGTTTTCCTGTCATTCCTCAATTGAAAATCCAGTCCACAAAAACCTCCCAGCTAGTCTCTGAGCTGGACAACCAGAGGCCTCTCTCATGATCAAACAGTCATAAGGTTCCTTAAACAACTTGTCATCATTTTGAGGTTGACTCAACAGTTAGTGCTCATCCCTTGCAGTGTGGAAGGACTGCGTAAGATAGAGTCCAACACCGCGAAACCAACAACAGATGTGAATGAACAGGCTGTCGGGAGTTGAGATGGGTCAGTGAAGCTGCCGCTGCACTAGAGGAGAAAACCTTATAAAAGTGGGCCTGCTGCCAAGAAAACATGCATGTTACGTTTCAAAGAAATGCATCAATAAGCTGCTTAACCACAGTTTAGCTGCATGCCATCGAACAGCTTATGTGATTACACATAATTTAAAATTTTCTAGTGTGACTGAAGGGATGCAGCCCTGTTGCCATGCAAGGATATGTATATATTAGCTGTCATCTATTATCATTTACTATTGTCATACTTTCAGACGTAAGCTCCTTCTGGTGTTGGTTAATACTTTTACTGGGCATGTTTGTATTAGAATAGGTTCATAGAAGAATAAAATATCTTCCTTATTTCTTTGAGAAATCATATATATTTTTATATTTTTGCAAATCATATGTCTTATTTTGAGAAAAGTCTTCCACTAAGCTGGACATGGAGAACATTTTACTTCTAACTCACTAATGTGACTGACTAATTGAACAAAACTACTTAAAAAAAATAAGAAATACATTCCCCAAAATCTGCCTTTTTCACTCTCAAGTGGCCAAAGTAACTGGTTGTGTGTGTTTTCTTCTTCTCCTCCAACTACTATTCGATTTATTACAGTCTACGCCAGCGCTATCATAGTTTTTATTTACTCTGAGACAGTTCATGAAAACATGCTGCATAATATATGTTTAGCTTCAGACTGACTGGACAATTTGCTGGACAAGCCAGCTATATGGAAACACAGCTACTGACTTTTTTATTTACAGAAAACAAGAAAAAGAAATGCCCACCTCAGTTGTGGTCTTGATTGGACCTAGTTAGGCTCCTCTACAGCCAATCAGATTCACTTAAAGCAAACAGAGAACAGGCCCCAGCGGCTAATTTCTTCATCTAACTCACCTCAGTGGGCACATAGATTCAATTTGTCAGCTGCTCTCATTAAATATGCGGGATAAAGAGGCCCTGCAGTCTACGATTCAGCAGCTCAGCTAACCAGGTCAGAGTTCATCTCAGGACGCCTTTCACCATTCCTTGCTTTTCTTGCAGATGATGTGGTGCAGACCGGGGAACATAAGCGACATTCGGCTCTGCCAGGTGTGTGTCAAAGCTGAAAGGTAACACTGTTAGGTAATGCATGAAAATAGGTGATGCTCACATTTTCCAGGATCTAAAATACGGTCATAACATTAAAAAAAAAAAAAAAGACATGAAAACAATGAGGATAATAATACATGGTGTTTTAGAAACAATTACCAGGCTCAGATTTAGGTCAATCTTTTTCCTTAGTTGTGTAAAGCTTGACATTTCATGGCATGATCATTTTGTTTTTATTCAAGTTAAACAGTTTTATCATCTTATATTATGTTGGGTGTGATATATTTCACTTTAGCAAATGACACCTTGTCTTAATGTCAACGTGCTCACTTTGATTTTAAAAAAGAAACACCAAAGCGTCACAGGTATAACGCTGTTTATGCAACTGATACAACAGCAGGAACCCTGTGGTAATCAGGTCACTAGAAACATGGGAATATGCAGTTTGATCTCTGAGTAAAGGTGTGACAGATATAATGATATTGATTAAAAATATACAGGTATTTAGTATAATTACACTTTTGCATATAAAAATGATATAACATATCGCTGATTGAACATGTTACAATAATCCTGTTCAGGGTGTAACCAGCCTCTCATCTGATGAATGTTGGGATAGGCTCCAGGCCTTCTGCAACCCTGGATGGATGGATAAATGGATGGATGGATGGATGGATGGATGGATGGATGGATGGATGGATGGATGGATGGATGGATGGATGGATGGATGGATGGATGGAAACGTACAAACAGAGTGGTTTCAGAATAGGGCCACAAAAGTGACCAAAGAAAGGGCAAGTGTGCCCCTGCCACCTGAAACTAAAACATTTAATAGATAACTCTGGATAGCGGAGAGCCTGGGGAGCGCTCCTAAAATCTTAGTTTAACTTTGTTTTTGTCCAGACAGCTGTGCTGTGACCACCCTTGCTTCCATCTGAGTCATGCACTTTCACTGTGTGGTTTTATAATGCCATGCTGCTCCCACATTATCCATTGTGTCACAGATTGTTTTCTTTTAGCCACAAGATGTGCAGTCGCTGATTGTTTTCAAGTTTCATTCTTTTACTCACTGTAAGCTTTCACTGCATGCCACTGGCCACTGCTGGTTAATGTGATTTAATCTCTCTGTGTAATAATGAGCGGCAGCCAGCTGGACAGGAGGCAGGAGTAAGCAGGCTGCAGACTGAATAGCAATCTTGAGTTGTGGTGTGTAGTTGTGATGTGTTGTGATGTTTGATTGCGTTGAATTAGGCACCAGTGCTGACTCTTTATGCTGTTGGTCACTGGAAAAAGACTATTTGGTCACTGAAACCGCTTGTGAAATGAATGTGTCCTTTCAAAGTAATTTAATGAATATTCATTTCATCTTCATGCTTTGGAGGACTTTATTTTGTGAGGATTTTTTGTTTTCTTTGGGTGATTATAACCTTTAGCTTTATTTCTGGGTAGTTTCTGTCTCCATTTGGGAAGCGTTCACCGGCAACTATACCCTTTCTGTCATCGTCTCCTGTTTTGATTTGAATTGTAAAGGTTTCTTTTGCTAAATCAGCATGGAATGACGGATTCAGGTACTTTCACTTTGCAGCTTTTATCGCACTTTCTCAGCTAATTTTCCGCCACACGGGCGTTGTCATGTGGAGAGGTTTGAGCTGCACTGCATGTGCTTGGCAGCCATCGCGTTTCTCTGCTCGAGTCCAGATGTTGCTTGGCTGATGCACAGAGTGCTTGTCAAAAGAAACCTAGTGATGTTTCAGTGGCAATTTTCTTTTTTTTTTTTTTTTCGTTTTGCTCAAGTTCACCAGCACACGCAAATCAGAGGGACGCTCACAGAATAATTTTACTTGCCAGAGAGTAATTGTTTCCATCTAAGGAGCATAACTCAGCAAGTTTCTCTTTGCAAAAGTGTTTTTGAGTAAATACTGGATCAGCATTACTCAGCCAGGTACAGAATCTGCTCCTGGCCGAATGAGTTGCCTAAAAATATGTCCAGGTCTTCAGAGTAACTTCAAGAAGTGAAATCTTTTTGAGAGTTCTTCATTTTCTGTCTCCTAATTGTGAATTGTTTATGTCAGCAACTACTAAGATTTTCATCTCACTTACAGCCTGCAGGAAAAAAAAAAAAAACTGGAGGAGCAAGAGTTAGGAGTAAAGGAAAAGGGTGGAAACTAGAGTAAGAGCGGTGGGGGGTGGGAAGCAGATTATCGGTCTGATATCAAACTCTTCATCTGTTCAGGCTGGCCACGTTTTCTTCACTGCTTATTGAAATGCATTGCTGACACACGTTTCGTATTCATTTTGGGTGTCAACGTGTACGTTTCAACTTAGTTTGATGTTCAGTCCTGATATCCCTATATATGAATTCACTTGTGCAGGTACCCGTCAGCTTTTTTCTGCATCAGTGATCTGGCCTCTGATCTTTGGGTCATAAATTATCTTATATGAATCCCCATTTGTGAAAGACTCAGGTTCAAAGTACTGGGATGACATGCAGTGTATGAATAATCCATTTGTCCCAACGCTGAAGAACACACGAAGAGTAAGAATGATCCCAGTGGTGGTTTTATGGCCCCTGGTTTTATAAGACGGGAGTGGAATGGTTGGGGTGGAGAGGAGTCACTGAGCTTTAACAGGCACCTGGGGTTTGATGGCTGCTGAGGAGCTACTTGAGGAGTTGTGTCATTTTATAGCCGACATTATAGAGGAGAGAGGCTAAGTAGTGTTGCAGACTGGTCTGCGTAGATAAAAATGTGACTCAGTCAAAGGATGCCCGCCTCTTGTTGCGAAAGGACAGCGGTGGGCGTTAGCTGGTATATGTAGTCTACATGTGAAAACCTAAATAAATCTACTTCGGGTTTCAGGAAGGGAAATACAAACATCTGTCACCTGGGTGTCAAACACCAGCAACCAATTAGATACTTGTGGACAAAAGGAAATGGAGGTTTCTTTATGCCTACCGTCTTTTTGAGTTTTATTATTATGTAAAAAAAAAAAAAACTATATCCAACATAAACTAGAGAACGAGAATACTGCATTTCCTGTAAAAATACAAAGTTTTGGCAGTAACAGTATAAAAGCTGAAAGGCAAACGTTTATAAGCTTATAAGCTTATAAAAGTCAGAATATTCAAAAATTGTCTGGCGATTTTGAAAAAGCCTAAAAGCAGAGGTGTTGTTGGCATAAGTGGAACAAAAACGCAAAAACTACGTCTCTAAGTAAATCTGTGTTTGTTCTGCTTTAACACCCCTTACCTGGAAAGAGACGAGCAGGAACATTGTAAGATTACAATTTGACACTGGGAACGGTGAAGCAGTGATTTAAGAAGCCATTAATTCGACGAAAAGTTAGAAGATGTTGTTAAGAGACTTCCTATTTGAAATCAATATTTGAACAAGCATCTGTTGTAAATTAGTTACCATGTAGTTTACAGTGGCTTCGAGGGGAACAACATTTTTCTCACCTTTCTGGCCCTCCACCAGTGAAAACTATCATTGGCCACATCCCCCATGAGTTCAGCAACCCCTCTCTGTGCAGACCACCTGAACTGCTGTGAAATGCTGTCCTGATCAGGCCTTTCCTGTTTCCTCACTGTGTGAGAATGCATGGCTCAATGCAAAGCAAGCAGAGGAGATGCTACGTGTTGTGATTCCTTCAGGACCTGCAGCCGGCCAACTGTGTTGAGACGGATTGGTTTTTCGCTTCAAGCTGACATCTTCGCCGTCTGCGTCTTGCCAAGGGGCCTTCGGAGATGAGGAAGGAAAGGAACTGCCACGGTAAGGCTGCCTCAGCTCACCATCCACCCGCTTTCCGCCCATAGCTCTTAATTGTGTCTCTGGGTGAAGTGGTAGTGGCCCAGCAGTGGGGAGGGGGCACTGCCTATGTGATGTGAATAAGACCACACACCAAAAGCACGTGCATTCACACACACGCATACAAATGCTGCCAATCCCATGGCGTTCATAAATGTCGATCACAGCCGTAATTAGACATTAATACTTTTGGATATTTGTATTCAACGGGGCACCTAGTCTTTGATTTGCACTGGCGCCCAGCAGCAGTAAAACTTTTCTAAATAATGCATGAAAGCCGTGCCAAAAATATTTATCCACGGCAAGTCTCCTCTTTCTCACTTTCATAAGAAGGCTATCCCATTCAAGTGATGTCACCAAGTCTTCCTCACACCTACCTGAAAGGTTTCTGCTCTGGCTCATGCTGACCGCAGTCTGGCCAACTTCCTGTCCGACCGTCATGAGCAAACATAAAGAGACGTGCAGTAAACATGGGTGCATCCACCTGTTAACACAGACAAACCTGACGGGCCGGAGACGAGGGTAAGATACGGAGAACTATGTGTCGTCAGTTCCACGGCTATAGCTGAACTGTACTTCACAGAGAAGAAAAACCTCCATAAAACGTTGCCAAAAGGGGAGGCGGGAGCGGGCTATTGGCATTCTGCATCCTGGCTTGAGTTCCTTCTTCTCTTTGTGATAAGATTATTCTTAACCCTTTCATTATTAATCATAGCTCTGATACATAAATGAACTTGAAGTTAACAAAGTCAGGGCTTTTATTTTTTTCAAATCGTTTGGCTCAGGCTCATCATTCTTCATTCTGTTTTCCATGGTCAGATTTGTTAATTGGGAAAGTTTGACCACCTAGGAAAATTTATATTATGCGTGTGCATGCAGGCTTCCAGCCTTCATGTTTATGTAGCAGTAATTTGTGGACAGGTGGGATGGAGGCCTGGTGTTTTGCTTAACCTTTCCTCTGGTAATTCAGAACCCTGGCTAACTAGACCTTACTTAACCCCCTGACTTTAGCCCCAATCAACACATGGATATTAGGCACCATGTAACCTCTGCCTTTGTGTATCTGAGAGCCGGTTTGTGGTAGAAACCTGTCAAAATATCCCACTCTCATTTCTCCCCAGCAACAGCAACAAGGCCTCTACAGTAATTTCCAGAAATCTGTCGAAATTGCTTAAGTCTTAAATTATGCATAATTGGTCCCTGCGTTTAGTTACTGGGGGGCAGCCCCCCCAATCATGGGTCTGCGGGCAAAAAGGGCTCCAGTCACTTTCAGCTTTCTAATGATAGCCAAACGGGTGCTTACCAACACCGTGCCTATTGCCAGAGGTTACCACGGATGAGTATCACGTTGATGCAAGGTTAATTTCCCTAAATGGCGCTGGCACTTTAGTGTTACAAGTGTGGTGAACCACTCTCAGTTACCACTAATAATTGTAGTATTGGTACAATGCTGACTTGTCTGACTTGTCAGGATCTCTCATGCAATAGTTTTCTTTCCTACCTCAGTGAATAAGTTATTTCTGATTTGCTAATGAGGGTCCTTTGGTTGGGGCATCGAGGTGCCAGGGTTGTCAGCACCGAGTGGGTTTCCCGCCTGGATTTTTCGACAGGTATTCCAACTTCCTCTCACAATATGGATGGTATAGGGTTAGTAGCTTTTAGTAGAAGAACAGAAGTAGGCAGGGCTTGTTGATAATGTTGGTGAGTACATGGACTGGGTGGGTTTGTATCAGATCTAAAGCATAAACATGATGCTGACATGATGTCTTATACATGGAGTCAGCCTGCGTTATGTGAGCATTATCTTTTTAGTACCTGACTCACCTGTAACCTGAACTTACTAAATAGCAATGATAACAGGCTCCTCTGCATGGGGTCACACTGCATTAGGGTGAAACAGACGCTCTCTTTGTGCTTTACAAGTGAAGTTTAGGGCTAGGGATAATCAGGCGGGAGGGGGTGGTGGTGGGGTGGTGTGTGTGTGCGTGTGTGTGTGTGTGTGTGTGTGTGTGTGTGTGTGTGTGTGTGTGTGTGTGTGTTGGGGGGTGGGGTGTTGGGGGGTGGTTGAAAGCCACACCGCTCCAAATCAGCTCCAGCCAGGCCAGCTGAATCTATCTCAAACTTATTAACTTTGCTCAAGGCACAAATTGAAACCAGCTCAGGCGATCATGGTCCAGAGGTGCTGAGTGTGAGAAGTGACAGTATGATTTACAGGGCTTAACCGTGCCACAGATGCTGCCGCACGGCGACTGGTGGGTTGGGAGAACAGGAGGCATTTTCATCAGACAGGAAAGCGCAGAGAAAAAAATAAAAACAAAAATAATGAATAGTCCACACAGCAAGACTTGAGAAGTCAGCGCATTAGAGCTTCGTATTAAACAAACTGCTTCAACTGCTGCAAAGTGATGCATTCTGATGATGGAGTGTTTTATTGTCTGTAAACAACTTTATGACTTGAGATATTTATTTAGAAATACTTGAACAATATCCACGTTGACTTGCTGCACGTGTTGGCCCTCGACCATGTGCCTCCTGCCGCACACAGCAAATGTGCACCAAGTTGTAGATTTGCAAAACTGGATGAAATTTCCTGCCCCAGTTACACACATTCATCTGTTTTCACAATGTCCACTGGATAAAGTCTGAACTTTGTCCACTTTTGCGCGATTTCAAACGTGCACCAGGCTGGAATGTGAGAGCGTAACCTTCCTGAGTGATGTATTACAAAAGGAACAAATCACGTATATCAAGCTGTTTTGTTCGCAGCGCGTCACAGCTACTGACTGGATGATGGCTGTTTTTGATGAGGACATTTGTTCAGATAAAGCAACTCCATCGAGATAAAACCTTGAGGGTTTCCCTGGTGTTGTGTATGTGCAAAAATGGGTAATATTTTGAGACTTTTTAACTTTTTTCTCTACAGGCATGTCTATTAAAGGTCCCAATTATAGTTATTTTGTGCGTGAACAAACTCTCAAGGTTTGCTTTTCTGTCAGTATAAACAAAAATCTTTTTCTGAGGTTTGAATATTGCAGGGGGCATCGCTCAATACATGTAGCAATGATGCTCCCTAATGTGCAACCTCTCAAGTTTAGGATGAGTTTGTAGGTGGCCTTAATAAAAACAGTCATAAATCCAGTTCAGTTGAAATGTTTGAGTTGCTGTGACGTGGCTTCCGTGTTTGTGTGTGTGGTTCTGTGAAAGCGCGCCTGGAAGCGCATCCCTCCCCTCTCACCGGGCTTTGTTAGGCCAGGTGTGCCTGCTCTGAGTGCAGTGCCTGGGGAGCCGTGAGAACGCAATCGCTGGCCCTTCTCTCCCGCCTCTATCTGATTTATTTCAGCCTCTATGGCATTTTAGCAAACAAAAGTACCGCTCAGTATTGATCTGGATCTTTTCCATTTCCCTTCTCTACTCCCTTTGTTTTTCTCAGGTCTACGATGGCTGCTTTAAATCAGGCCCCCTTGACGTTTGCTTAATGTCTAATTAGTCATGGGTGGGCATGGCCTTTGATTATAGGAAGTGCCTGGGGGTGGGGCTGCAAAGACGACTGAATTTTGATAAAACCACCCCAGACTGATCAATCATTTCCTGACACATTGTTTTGTCCTTAATTTTAGAGTGCTTGCTTTGGGGATATGTCTTCTTGGTCACCTTAATCTGACTTCAGATGATGTGGTTTCCTCTCATCAGCCCATGTGCCACTTTTCTAGCACCGTGATGCGTATCTCTAGATCCACTTGCATTGACTCCAGGGTGACTCATCAATCTGGAGTGCAATGAGGTGATACTGATGGCTACGCTTCACTGTTATTGTTCCAGCTGCTTTAACTGATCGGTTTTCTAACAGGTAAAATCCCCAGCAAGGTCAGGGAGAATCCATATCTGCAAACAATTTGTCAGCAGAGAATAAATGTGTGTATAGGATAGTTTAGAAGTGATTTTTTACAAATACAGACCAAGAAAAAACAGTTTTCAAAGCTTTGACCTGGATCACAAACACTGGGAGGATAGCCGAAAAGTTGACTTTATTCAAATCTTCCTGTTCCAGTGTTTTTTTTTTTTCTTCCAACCTCCCTCCATTTCACTGCTGCTCCTACCCCTCCTCTTGACTCACTACCTTTCCTCTGAAGATCACAGCAGTTGTGTGCCAGTGGGTTACAGCCTCAGCTTAGAGTGGACATGTGAGAATGACACGGTGATGATATACTCCTCTGGAAGGGATTATACGAGAGTTTGACGGGTACACCGAGGGAAGCAAAGGGAGGAACTCAGTGAATGGAATGAAGAGAAAATGATTTCAGGGTGAAAAAAAAACTCAACTCAAAACAGACACCTTTCTTTTTTCCATATAATCTTGGAGTGAAGAAGTAAAATATAAATCTAAGCAAATGATTTGATCATACGGTACATAAATGATGTGCCTGTGACTGCACCACGCTGTCTACTGAAACCTCACATCGGTGCGTAGCTTTCATCTTGTCATCCTCTTCCATTTGAGATGCCAAGCTGACAGAGCATTTCCCCTTATTAGAGCCCTCGTTAAAATAAAGGTCGAGGGTCATACAGCAGGTCACAGGACATCAGGCTGTCATTTAAGTTAATTGTTGGCTTGTGATCATCCTTCTTCCCATGAAAGAAAAAAAATCTTTTATTCCTTTTTCTTCCCATTGTATTTCTAACACATGTGAATTTGTCAGCCTTTGAATATGAAAGATCTCTGCAGCCATGTGAGGGGGGAAGACCCAGAGCCGAACCTCTAGCATCACTGCTGTGTGCCACAGGACCCTCTTGAGCTCCCAGCTCTTCCTGTGTTTCTCTTTCAATACTTCCTGCCATCGCAGATCTGCCTTTGAGGCAACCCATTTTCTGAAAAGAGAGCAGTCCACTTCAGTGGTCTTCTACTGTGTGGCCATTTGAGAAGGAAACTGAATATAATTCCACAACAATGGACAGGGTGCTGGGGGAATAGGCCGAAATGGCCATTTAACAGGTGCACCTTCGTGGCCTCCTCACAGTTCCCACACATATCACCAAGACCGGTGGCCTGCCCTAGAGAGTACCCCTGATTCAACATCCAAGATCAAGTGGCGATCAATTAATGGGAGAACAAGGCATCCTCTCGGGGGGGGGGATGTCCAGTGTCCCACCTACCCCTGCTTTGACTCACAGAAGTGCCCATTTGCAACCCTATCTGTGTGGCTGCTCCATGTAAGTGAGTGCGGGACTGGGGAGACGGAGATATTATCGGGGTTACTGTGAGAACTGGCTCTGGCATTTTCACCCGGACGACTTTTGTTTGCGTGAGTGAGGTCTGATTGTCGACGCACTGATGAGGTCACCTGGCAAAGCAGCAGGGGGTGCCACAGCCATTGTTCACCTGAAACACAGGGATGAGAACCGGAGTAGGGTGACAAATGGATTCCTCGGCTTTGTTGGCTCACATTAGGGAAGCGACTTATCAAAGGTTGGTGGTCGGTGCGGCCAGAATGCATGCGAACGAACATAAAAGTATATCTTTGTCTTACATAACACAAGCTGAGCATGTGCAGTTAAGAGACTTAACTTTATTTGACATTCCTTTTCTATCTGTCCAAGAGAAAAACATGTTTACTTACGGGTGACTGCAAGCGATAGGCCAGCATTGATCAGTGAGTGTGACTATGTTAATTGCATTCTTGTCTGTCAGCAAATAGACTCAATCCTGGGCGCTGATAAAGTTGTAAGGGCGAATCACGCCAGGACAACACTGGCAGCCAAGTTAAATGAATGCAGCGGCAACATGCTCAACGATCATTAAGTCAAGAGATTTGAAACCTAATCACCTGTTTTACATTAGTCTGTCGTTTTATATTCCTACCTGTAAGATGTTCAGTCCTAGAGCACATACAGCCAAATTCCTGCGCACATTGTGGGTTTTATTTTTAAGACTGGGAGTGTGGTCAAAGGGTATTCATAGCTTTTCCTACCCCGGCTGTTCCCCAGTGGCAGTGCAGCCACCTCTGTCAGCCCGGGCAGTGAATAAACCTGTGAGTTATAAACAGCCTTATATAACTTCACACCCTCAAATATCACTGGAACATTTTTATTTTATTTTTTTTCATATTTAGGGAACCAGTGAGTCTCATTAATGCTGTGACGAATGGTTTCTTTTTCAACAGGGGGTAAAAGCAAGTTCTGTAAGAATGAATGTATTAGTGCCGCTGGTAAAAATACTGCAGTAAATTATTTCATTATATGACAGCAGATTGTATTCAGGTGAAGAGCCCCCAACCTTCTTCAGTCTTGTCTTTCGTCTCTCTGATTAAATGGATCCTTTAATTTCAGGTCTTTGTGTTCACTTTTCCCTTCACCAACAGAGCATGGATGGATTGACAACTAACCTGCAATTAGTCTGACCAGACAACCACAACAAACTAGCCTTTAATTACCAGTATGAGCCGAAGGCGGAGGTGAAAACGGCCCACAGTGGATCCAGGTCTACCCCTTTTACCAAAAGAAAATCACCAATGGTATTCTGCATTTAGTCTTTATGGGTTTCCCGCTGTTTTCTATGCAGACACCTTTTAAGGGCTCTGGTAATCTTTGCAAATAGAAGTCAAGACAGTAAAATAGGGAAGATTTTCTATAACCAACCTGTTAAACTTGGCTCAGTCGCTGACTTTTATTCATCAACATCTTGTAATTAGATTCAATAACTTTCTCATAAATACTTCCAAGTTTATGTTACTTTTAATAGTTTCTTTTATATCTAATCTTGCACTTGTTACAGTTTAAACACGTGTGTATATGTATATTTATTTATTTATTTATAGATTCATACTAGTGTTAACGTCCTGCTTTACACAGTGATTTTGACATGTCTGGAATGAATCAATAAAACAAAACAAAACAACACAAAACATCTTAGACAAGACACATTTTGGCCATTTACTTAATTTTAACATAAATTCATTTATTTTTAGGGATTAATAAAGTATTTTGAATGAATGAATGAACAACAGGCAACAGATACATTTAGATTTCTTTAAAACAACCGCATCTACTGCTACATCTTTTTTTTTTTTTAAACAATGGAATATACATATATTTGTATCTTTTGTTAATTTTATTTCATTTTTTTAGTTTGTATTTTTGTGAAAGGGCAGTTTTATGGTAATGAAAACAGAACCTGTGGTCTTAACAGTCCAGGTTTGATGCAAATGCCTGTGGAACCTTTTATGCAACCTGGCGTCCAGGACACTTAAAAAAATATTTTGCTTTCCACCCTTTTGAGCTCTTTAGCCCTCGCTAAAGGAAAAGTGTTAGCTCGAGAAAGAAAAAACACACACACAGAGACACAGAAGTACGAAAAATCCACAGGGTCAAATGTCCTGTATGGGCCATTTGCCAGGGCCGTTCCACAAGCAGGATGCTCACACACAGACTGGCTCCAGCTTCACAATCCTGGAGAAACATATGAAAACAGAAACAAATCCCACCACGAGGGCCAGCATCAGTGGTCCATGAGAATATAAGAGGCTGCTTTAGTGCAGGGACATCGTAGATCGCCCAAGAAGCTTAGTCTCAGGGCTACAGGGCCTTGTGTAAATCTCATTCTAATTGGCAAGGGAATTTGATTTGACTCATGCGCCATGAGAGACCAGTGCTCATTATTGCTGCCCAGCTAATGCATAAACAGAGGTCTCAGCAGGTCCCCCCCTGAGTGGTACCAATGATCAGATAGCAGTCTCTTGGTTTTCAGAGGCTGCTTTTACAGAAGTCAATTGTTCTTAGTTTATTGAGCAGCACAGATAACACTCAAGTGTTTTTTTTTTCTGCTGAGCTTTGCAGTAAGTTCACTTCGAAACCATTTTTTTGCTAAATGAGTCACGGCAGTGTAAATCGGCTGTCACGATAAATTTCCTGAGAAACACTGTGTGTCCATGCGGCGCTTGTGAAGGTTAATTGTTTCGATTTTTGTTTTAAAAACAGGTCAAGCCAAAAGGATTTTTTTTTCCCTCACTTTCTTAATAAAACATTATGTTTTTCGACATTACAATGGAGATGCTTAATATGACGAAATATCATTTTTGTGTGTGCGTGACTAAGTGCCTCCCTCCAAGTCTTAAAACGAGAGAATGTTATCTGCAGGATGAAAGGAGCAGTCTTTTGTTTCTGTCTGTCCACCTGCAGTGGGCCAACTGGTCCCTCGCTGCTTTCAATGTGATTATAAGCACTTTCAAAGAACAAGAGTTAAGATTGGTTACTAATTTGACAAAATTGAGGCCAGTAAGTAGCATGACACAGCAGGCTCTGACCCCGTGGTTAGTAGTTATCACGCTGAGTTTGCCCACAGGCAGCGGCCCGGGTCACAGGGGAAGACGTAGGCAGTTTCTGAAGACTGTAGCGGAGCCAACCACCCACCCTTGAGCCCTGTGGGGGTGGAGGGTTGAAGGCCCAATAATCCTGGATCCATTAAAGTGTGACTGATGCCATTCTTTTGGGGGTCTTGTGACTGAATATCTTGCCTACGGCAGCTTGGGGATAGTGGATTCTTAATGTGGGACAGACATGCCCACAGCAGGCTGCTAGTGATCCAGATTATGCCCCTCAGACACTGACCTCACCAAGGAATCTACTTTGGTGCCAAATTAATTTTTCCACTTAACTAATGGGTGATCTCAGTGTATTCCAATAACACATTTAAAATGACAGCTTGTAAGGAGAGCAAATGAAAGTAAACTTGGAAGCTGAATCTTAATATTGACACACCCTGCTCTGAGCTGAAAGGTTTTCCTATTGCGTTTTGAGTGTTTGTGTGTGTGTGTGTGTGTGTGTGCGTGCGTGCGTGTGTGTGTGTAAGCACGTGTGTGCGCGTGTGTGTGTGTATTACATGCCTGAGTAGGTTATATAGAATCAACTGGTCCAAAGTACTGTCTAGAGTAATACAACAGTCAATTTGTTTTAAAAGTGCAAACATGCAGGATTTGTTAGAGCTGCCGTTTCATATGTATACAAGATTAAATTTGTACATGACAAGGGCTGGTATGTTCTGTATCTAAGACTGGCCTGAGATGAGAGTTAACAAAAACCCCACTGAGAGGGGGCCAGACTAACATCTGCGCCCAATGAGAGCTACAGAAGAGCGATTTTTCACAACACAAGCTCAAACCTCATGCATTTAATAGCGGTTTGGTCACATGGTGTATAGTGACTTTCTACATTGGGACACTTGTGCAGCAGAGAGTTAGTACTACAGGGTCCTGTTACGTGGACCACAGATGGTGCTGCAACATGGACAGTATGTGGCAACGAATCTGTAGGGATGAATCAAATTCCTGTCTGATGCAAAAGAAATGCAGTGTCAATATACCTAGTAAAGCTTTTGCTTGGTTCGGTTTGAAATTGATGTATTTTAGATGGTCGAAATCGGCTCCTCATTCTGAGTTGCTGTTAACCTTTGAGTGGCTACCCATCAGAGTTTCCCTCCAAACCGAAGTGATGTGACTGCTGTCAACTGCAGATACGACTCTAAGTACTCATAAGTACTTTGCGCAGTCCTAAAACAAACAAAAACAAACAAACACACAACAAAACTCTCCCTTAAGGACGTGGTCTTTTGAGACTCAGGGCATTTAAATCAAAGACTCAACTGACAACAATCAATTAACTGATGGTATTAATGTTGCAAGTGTATGACTCATTAAAACAGAGTCGGTGACCAGGTTACTTTATCTACCAGGGCTCGGGAATTAGTCAATAATTCATCAAAACTGACATTCTGAACTTGTAATCGATGTAATCTTGCACAGTAATGGTTATTTTACAATTCTCTTTAACTATTCAATCCCGTTCCTCGCAGTCTTAAAAACACACTACTGCACAGGTAGTCACATGACTCGGTTTCATCCGGTCTGCGACACGGCGGCATCTTGGAAAAGAAGTTAAATGTGGAGACAGTTGAGGAACTTCAGCAGCTGTACTGCAATAAGATCTTGTTTTTTTGTTTTTTTGTTTTTTCACTTCACATTACGTTTTTCTTTTTCCTTTTTAAGTATTGTCTGCTTTAATTGCAACCTTCAAAATATTCGACATGTTACCACAAATACTTCGGTTTACGTTCCCCTTCACTTATGTTCTGATAGTTAGGCATATCCAAAACCTAAACAGAGATCTGTGAAGGCAAAAAAAATATGAATAATATGAAAATTAATATGATGATGATATTGATTTGAGGCCAATTTAGTTCAACATCGTAGCGCGCAACTAGTCTTCACTAATACTATAAATCATTACATCGCTTTGTCTGACAGTTTAAGTTCATGTCGTGAAGTGAAATACATGTATTATGCATTTATTATGATGAACCACTTATATTTTCATCATGTAAGTACTGTCGTGAGAGTTCTCTCGGCGAGATCGGAGCTCAGGGATCTGCTTAAGCCGCTGTGGGGTCTCATCCTGGTGAGACCTGATAAAAGGGTTTCACTCTCTAAATCTTGTTAAAGCCATGCTGTGCTAAGTTGCCCTGAAGATCACTTCGAGGCAAAGAGTCTGCCCCGTCCCCAGACGCTGAGTAGCATAGTCTTCTTAATGGGTAATGTCCCCACCTGCAGTGCCCCTGCCTGGGCCAAATGCTAGTCATATTGATGGGTCGCTCAGTGGAGAGAGATGCTCCGGGGTACAAAGGGTGATATTCCTTTTATCAGAGGTGTGGCACCCCTCTGGTTCCAGGTCATAAACTATTAAGTCCAGAGTCCAATGGACTCAGTATGGATCATACGGCAGTCAGGAACAATACTTTACTTTCCCACTTCGTCCGATCGTCCTACATAGTGATTATAACGGAATACGACTCTGCTGAGTTTGTTTTGAAACTTTCAAGAGTAATTCTGGTAGTCTGATCTCATTATTAGGCGCTGACCCACCCTGACCCCAGATCTTAGGAGACTGAGCCGTAACCAAGGGAACAGATGTAAGGTTGAGAACCTTAAGGGGACCCTGTCTGGCAGCTGAAGCTACTGGTGTAGATAATGCTAATGAACAGTCATGCAGTGAAACAAAATGGCTTAATTGTACTGGATTCATCTCGTGCTGAGCTACAAAGACCAGGGGGAGGATACGCTTCCAAATGTAGATTATTGTAATCCGGCAATAATTACTGCGCCTGATCTTCTCGTGGGAGCTGTGTGACACATGAGAGGAGAGGACTTTGCATTTTTATTTATCATGGCAGCGACTGATGATGATAAATTGTTGCAACAAAAAGTCTCCCAAAAAGCTACCCAAAACTCATTACATGTCACTCAGACAATGCATATTTATGTGGTCCATACAGAGGCTGCTGAGGAGGTAGACAACTGTGAAAGTCCATGTCAGTAGAGCTGAAAGCATTGACTGGTTTATGAGACCTTGTTGTATCGCAAATAGTTAGAGCTATAATGTGTTTTATAATGCTTGCCTATGCCACAATGGCCTTTGCTTAAGGCCTTTTCAGTGACTTGAAAATGCTACGCTTCTATTCTCCCTCTGAAACCACAGAAAGCACACTTGGCCAGGCCGGCCCTTTCTGGCTTTTGACAGGAAGCTCATGATTTTAAATGTACGACTCATGCATAATGAATAAGCTCGAACAGGATGTGAGGGCAGTGCATCCAGAGAGCACCTGGGCCCAACAAAGATGCCCTTTCTGCCATGGGATTTCTGCCCTGGTACCCGCTGTCACCAGCACCCTGCTCAACACCCAGCTGCAAAGCATTCAAGCTCCCGGCGCACATTCATCTCGTCAAAGTTGACTCCAAAAAGTGACACTGTCCACTCGGACATAAAGAACTCTCTATAGGGTTATTAATGATAGGCTGAAAGCTGTGGGTGAATGTGTAGGAGACAGGATTGTCACTGTGCCTGGATTTTGCTTTGTCTTAATCCGTGCTGGTCTGGTTTGGGTGCGCGGTTGACTTATATCCTGTCTGCTGAATGTTTCAGAACTGAGGAAGCACATCTGATTATCGCAGAGTTTCAGAAGCCCAGTATCTGTTTTCTTTATTTTTGAAGTCTTCATCAAGCCAAAGTTAACTACACAGCTGTGGGTTTTCAAGAGTAAGGAACTCCAGACTTTTACTGACAAGCAAAGACCAAAATTAGTCTTGGATTTGACCCGCGCACATGACACAATCTTGTCTGGTTTTGTTCTATAGACAATGGCAATGAGACTGAAAGGAATACTTAGCCCGTCTGGGTTTTCATTTAGACACAGTCTGAGTAGATGATAAATGATTAATATATGCAATACATGGCAGAAAAAAAGACCACGGTGGCTACAAACAACTAGACCCAACAACAATTTATTTGTAAGCATGTGTGTGTGTGCGTGTATGACTGTGTGCATGTGTGTATGCGCAGAGCCAGGCGACTTGGCATAGACTGACCCAGTAGCATTGTTTCAGTGTGTGCAGCCTCAAGCATGGCAAGATTTATGCCGATGGGGGTGTGTTGGAATCCAGACTCTCTCATCCAGCCCAGCTGCATAGAGAACAAAACCAAAGGCCCAGCTGCAGATATTAGCATGGGCAACCTCTCTCCCTCCATCCCTCCCTTCCTCTCCCTCTATATCCCCATCCATGTGCCCCCCATCCCACAATCCTGTCACATGCCCAGAGGACTTTTGTGCCTGACTCTGTTGTTATGGTAATGACTGAGCCCAAAGGAGAGAAGAAAAAAAAGAGAGATGTTAAAAGTTGATTGTGGGGAAAAACTGAAAAGGGTAAAAACCAATAGGAAACAAAAGAGGAAAAAAATATAAAAGAATTCTTAATTAATTATTGAGTCCCACTCAGAAAGTCAAGTCTGTGTTACCAAACAAAAGCACAGTAGTGTTAACACGCACGGCCCCACATGAAATGCAAACAACCGATTGGAGGAACGAGCTGGTTATGTGTTCGTGTAAATAATATTCAGTGTGAATACATTATGTACCCTTTTTTTGTGTTTTTTTGTTTAATGCAGACTTCCATCCACCTACCTACCTGGTTGTGATCTGTGGACTTACAGCGAAGATTACATGTGACACTGACCATATGGCATCAGTTACCGGAGAACAAGTTGAGAACCGAAAGACAAATTTATTACACTTTCTTTATTTTTCTAGGACTGTGTCGGCTGTGACGAAGTCCAGTTTGCAGTCTACGATAAAAAACACAGAGAATGCAGAAGCAGAGACGTTCAGCTTGGCAAACTTGCCAAAGTAGCACAAAGTAAATGAAATGCATTCTTGCTTTCATTACCATTCACACCTTTTCACTACATTCTTGCGTAGCCCCAGAGATCATGACAGCAGTGATAATTCACTCACGCTACAGACTTGGAAAGATACCAGCCTGGTGTTTTTTGGCCTTCATTACAGTTGACCACAAACTGCGGTATAAAACCCCTGGCAGACATGCTCTCTTGCCATTAAACTGACTTGATTGACAGGCACAGTGGATCCTAATTTGGCTTTTCATCTGTTCTTTAGAGGAATTTGATCATTATAAATACTAAGCATTGTTGTCTAAAATTTGAGTCCACTTTCGTCCCAGCTACCACACCTTCTCTACAAGTCCTCAGCTCAGGTATAGAAGAGAGAAAAATGTCCTCAGTGTTGTCTGCTGCATGTTGATTTCATATATTTTCCAGACAAGTTTGGCATGAAGGAGGGCGAACTTGTACAAGTGAACAGATGTCACAATGAAGCAGTGAACTGAAATAGTTGTTAATGCTTAATCAAGTTATGTTTCAAAAGGCATAATGAGCAACCTCTATTTTTTTGCCACATTGATGTGAAGCTTTAAAATGATTAATTTCATGATGTTCAGTGACATTAGTGTAATAACGCTTTCTTTTGTTTTACTTGTCTACCCTTTTTTACATGCACGAAGATGATAAAATATCAATTAAAATAAACAATAGGTTGTTATTGAATACAGTAAAATCACCAATGACCTACTGTCATTTTGTTGAGAAAACATGCATCTCGAAGTACAGAATCAAAATCTTACTTAATGTCTGATTCACTATTTTAAATTAATAATGGCCTAGTTTATTTGTTTCAAACCAAGTACTTGAAAACCGTATAATAAACTGTATAAATGTTCTCCAAGCAGCCGAAGCGTGCTTCACCACGCCCAGACTTACTGCTTTTTCCACCGCCCAGTCACCCGCTGCTGGTTGGCAGGTTGGACAGCTCACTCGCGCTTCTGCAGCCCTGCTGTATTACAATGATCAGACAGACAGGCTGCGTGAAGGGGGGGGGCCTTACTGTGTGGCCCCGGAAAAGCCTGGCAACTGCAGACTACTATGCAACAACGCTGATGGGCCTATTTTTAGCTTCCTGACTTCACTTACAGTAAATGCAGTCGGCGTGCCACCTGAATGAGAATGAGAGGTACTTTGTGCGCACATATGCTGAGGCATGAGGAAAGGTTTTCCATTTTTCAACTTGACCTTTGACCAGAGTGAAAGAATTTTTCTATGCACGTTTACAGTCCTGCAGATGTATTCTCCAAGGGACACAATATATCACATGTGCCAACAGTACATGATGTAAACAAAGCCGTGCACAGATGCAAGCATGGATCCATGATGTATGCTTTCCTTTTTTTTGTTTAAACAAAGGAGAATTTACACAAAGTTTCCTACATGAATACTTTTGTAAATAAATATAGTTATTGCAGGTAAATGCTTAGGCTTAATGTACAGTAGTCAGACCTTACACTTAAGCAACACAATTAGATTAAGCAATTAGATGTGTCACTCATGGACTGTTTATTGACCTAAGATAGGCCACATGGATAGCACAAAATTCATGTTTTAAAAGCATACCTTGGCTAAATTCAATCCATTTCCTAATTCAGAAGTATTTATCTGATGGCGTCAGCTGGGGACACTTAAGTCTTGTGGGCCAACGTTTGTCAAAATAAATTTTTCCATGCCTGGCTAGTGGAGAGTGACAAGTGTGTATTTAATAAACCCTGATTTGTTTACCAGCTGAGCACTTAAGACCATAGGCTCCCAGAGCAATGACAGCTTGGACAACAGTCAAATGCATGTCAGGATGCAATGTTACTCCCCATGTGTACATAAGAGTAACAAGACAGTCCTGAACATCCATTATATTTGATGCAGGTTTTGACGTGGGGTCGTTTTGACTCCCATTCTACCTCATCAATCAAATATATATACATGACACTGATGCAATATGCAGCATATTTGGCAACGCTAGAAATGCTGGTTTCAATTTCACAGTAACACCCTCCCTCCTTGAGTGCATGCAGTCCTCATTTGGACTTTGCTCTCACTTTGTTGCTGCTCTCTAAGCCCTCGGGCCACAGAATGAAGCTCTTTGAGCTGTCCAAAGCAGAGAAAGGGAAGCATATTGCAGGTGCCCCATCACTAATGTCCTAGAGAGACAGCAACTACAGAGGGGAAAACTCCTGTTTGACCATTTTTGGTAAAAATGTGGATGTAGTCTGACAGAGGCATATCACCTTACAAATTATTTACTCTAAACCTTTGACCTGTTTATCAGAATTGACCTACTTAATCAAATTAAGCATTGCATAACTTGAAATGTTTTTCTTTCCTCCGTCGTTGGAACCAATCAAGCTCCTTTCTAACAGACGGGTTTTTATGAGCAGGGAAATGTGCGAAATGTTGACTGCTTTTCTGCCAGGGATATTTATACTCCACAGGAGCTGGATGAAACTAACAGATTAAGAGGAACACTTTCTAACCTCTCTCAGTTCCGTATAACGTAAACTCCTTGTGACCTCTGGAAGACCATAATTGTCAGACTACAATAATTCACAGCCCGCTTGTGTACTGAAACATGCCATGTTTATTTTTCGGCTTTTCAGTTTTCAAGTCGAATGTAAAACTTTCCTCTTTTGAAAATGCAAACTTAAATTTTTTTTTGATTCCCTCACATTTATAAATCCAGTGTGAAGGGCTGATCATTAAATCTGTGTTTCATTCAGGAGGAAAAGATTTACTGCTCTAATCAAAGCCCTGCCGGCTGCTGGAAATTGACCGTGAATGACGTCATCAACCTGTCCTCACACTGATGGTGTGATTTATAAAGTGTGCAGGACGCTTGGGAAAGAACGGAAGAAGTGCTTTCACAGTCGAGCAGTGCATGTGCAGCCTGAAAATTGTGCACGTATTGTTTTTGTTGCGTTCTCCGTTAGTGATTCTCGGGCGAATTAGAGGAACATTGTGGAGATAAAACAACCCCAGGTCTAATATTAGAGAGTAAAGAGTGTAAACTTTTGCTTGGGAATAAAACAGTGCGAATCAGAGCAGTTCTGAAGACAGATTATATGTTTGCAGCAAAAACTTTCTTAACGTTATGGGACCGTTGAGGGTTGTCACAACAAACTGCTATTTGAAACCTCGTACAAAAGTCAAAAGTGACATTCCACTTAAGTCAGGTATACTTTAACTTTATATGTGTATAAAAATGACTATTTGCACTGGCAACTCTGTCTGTTTGAAGCAAAACTATCATAAGTCTGCATAAGTCAACTAACGAGGAGAATTCATGTCTTCAAACACTTGAAGCAGAAATAGATAAAAATTTAAATATAAAAAAAAAGATATAATATTGCATCAATCCAGTCCTACAACTCCAGATGTTCCCCGTTTGTTAATGTTGCACTTTCCTATCCAACGCTTCCTTTTTTTGGTTGGAGTCCAGTGTGATAGATAGATAGATAGATAGATAGATAGATAGATAGATAGATAGATAGATAGATAGATAGATAGATAGATAGATAGATAGATAGATAGATAGATAGATAGATAGATAGATAGATAGATAGATAGATAGATAGATAGATAGATAGATAGATAGATAGATAGATAGATAGATAGATAGATAGATAGATAGATAGATAGATAGATAGATAGATAGATAGATAGATAGATAGATAGATATCATTTTCAGTTTTTAGTCACACTTTGCAAAATTCATGCAGAAAAAATCTTCACAGGACTTTCAACATTTGAAAAAAAAAACAAAAAACAGAAGGTACTTTTATATAAAAACATGGCTGCCATGTTGGTTAAATCACATTGGACCATTGACCTCTGTGTGGAGTGATAACGGTGTGTTTTCTAAGCTGTGTCTGTGAAACATTAACAAAGCCTGTCCACACACCTTAATTCCCTTTGAAGAGTCCAGAAAGTCCAGTTTCACTTTCTCCTCAAGTCCTACAGAAGAATAATTTGGTTACTTGCTGCAGGATGATGGATGGTGTGTGGTTAGTTTGCAAAAACAGCTAGGTTTCCAGTTTTATTAAACAATTTGGGGCTGGAGGATTTTTTTTTTTTCAAGGTAAAGGAGTTCACACCCCTTTACGCAGTGAGATCAAGATTATAGAGAAAAAATACATTTTTAAGCGTTGTAAAATTAAAGATTGCGTGCTTTTTTTTTTCCTTTTTTAATTTTTTTCTTTGGTAATCGTTTGGAGGAACATTCAAATATGTCCTGAAGAGACAATAAATGGAAAGTGTTTATGGGGCATTTCACTAGAAAAACTAAATGCTGGACAAACTTTCCTGGCAGAAATCGTGTTATTGCATTTCATTTTAATAAAAACCTAAAAAAAAAAATATTGGTTTATTTTGTCTTTTAAAAAAAAAAAGCAAAGACCAAGAGTAAATAAATGGAAGCGAATTCGATGTTAGGGGTGTTAGCGTGGCGCCACAGAAAGAGTACACAACTTCTAAACAAGTCAAATTCTCGATGAATCAAGCCGGGGTGATTTGTCATATTTTGCTTCGTTTTGACAGAACATATACAGTTTCAGTGACCTGCCAGAGCAATTGAGACAAATTGGGTAAAGTTCATAAGGTAAACACAAGAAGGTCTCTGGTCATTTTTGCTGTTTTCGTTTCTAAATCAGTGCAATGCCCAGTAGCTTGACTTGAAGAAACTGTAAACAGACTGTTACATGTTCAAGCTTATTTGGTGTTCTACTTTTAAAAAGAAATTCCTCGTGAGTAACCAACAACGTTTCTCATTGCTTATTATTCTGCAACTCATTTCCAAGTCATTTCAATTTATTTGTACAGTGTCAAGTCTTTTCTGGGCTTTTTACAGAGAAAGTAGCAGGTTAAATCGAAGTCCAATAATAAAAAATAAAAAAACATAGCCCGGTTGAATTCAGTTGTAATCCATTTGAATCCAGTGAGGATCAATGCAGTCGTTTCAAGCCAAACATAATATCATTTACTATAGTTCAGTATAATTTTATGTACAGTAAAAATATAAATACATACATTTTAGCCAAGAACACTATCACATCACATCAAATCTTTACTGTAATTTAATCCTTTTTCTTTCGGTTACGCGACAATAACAAACAAAAATTCACTTTTTATTTAAGAAATCAATAACAGACCCAAACTTACCACTGATACTGGTGGAGAGGATGGAGCAGAAACAAATACAAAACAATAACACAAGGACACCTGCAATCTAAAGAAAAAACAATCAGAAGAAAGAATAATGGAAGCAATGATGAGAAGTAGAGAAAACAGAGTGAAGAAATTGTCCAGTGCAGCGTGGAATGTTGGAAAAGTTAGCCGAATCTTGCAGGCAGAGAGGGCATTTTCCTCACAATCCCAAACTGTGAGCCAGTAAGAAAGGAGCATATGGTCTTTGAGTAATAATGTGTCTTTAAATGATAATATGGCACACTGAGATCCTTAGGATGGCACACTGAGATCCTTAGGATACAACGGAGCTCAGATGTTGTACTGCAAATTTAACAGAGTCAACAAAGAGAGTCAACAAAGAGAAGCTCAACTTGAATAAATATCTCTTACTGCTATACCACAAACAAACATATAAGCTTGATTTGTATTGAATTGGACTTTTGTTGATGCTGCATTTGAGATACTAACCATACTTAGAATAGAAAAGGAAAAAACAAAAAAACACAAAAAAAAACAAATTTTCTTTCTATTTGTCTTTCGTCAGGTAAACTCACATATATCGACCATGTATGTGTATATGGCAAACAGGCCTAATTAAAGAGAAAAAAAAGACAATTTCCATCATATTATTTAGAAGATGATCTCATGACCCTAAGAAGTGTAAAAACATTGAGAAAAAGAGAAGCTCTCTGGAACTAAAAGTGTCTGATTGGGCCCTCAACAATGATTGTGGTCTGAATGGTTCACGAAGCCCAGAACCAGTTTGTTTAAACCAAATTAATCCAAGCGTGGAGGCAGGACACTGAAATTGCAGGCGTCCTGAAAGGTGATCTGGCAGTCCGAAGGCTGAAGTTTACACAGAATAAATAAAAATAATGAAGGACAAAATAACAGTGCAGAGTTGCCGGGTAACAATGCATTTATCTTGTCCAGATGGGACTGGTTTTTGTTATCACGCATTTATCTTTGTTCCTGTTACCATGTGTGAATTACCATGTTAAATACACAAAAATAATGTGGTTGAATATACCCGTGTGGTATTTGTAAAATAAAATACCCCCCCCCCCCCCCCAAAAAAAAAAAAAATAGAAGCAAACCTTCCTCCAATCATCAATAGATAGATTTTGCATCTTATTTCTAAGAATTCTTTATTACCGGTGTGACTTCGCTCTCTGTCTATTAAACAATTAGATCCGACAACCTTGTCCTGCACGTCTGCACCAGCAGTGTGCTAATCAGCAGTGTCTGTGCAAACCACAGTATGGATTTCAGACCTGCACTTCTGAGGACTTCCATGGCTCACATGTGGTGCAGAACACCTCTGCCAGGCCTGTCAGATCCAGTTCCAGGCCACTGCTGCCTAAATAGATCCTGATTGGCTATTTGGACAGGGAAGTGTGCAAAAGGTTGACATATGGGTGATTGAATCACAGCCGCTCCCCTATTTCACACTGTAGAGAGAAACATTGGAGAGGAAAAAAACAAAATACATATAAGTTACAGGAAATTCAATATATCTGCTGTGACCTATTTTCTTTATTTTAAATCAGCACTCACAAGACTATTAGTCACTTTTTTCAAGCATGAATTATCATGACATTTTGATATGATCTAGGCTACTGAAGGTCTGGAAATAAGCCTGTTCTGAATGTTTGTACTGTTACATCTGGTGCATGATGGATGGGTTTTGACGTGATGACTTCATCTCAACATCGCCAGAGTTGTGGCTACCAGGCGTTTTACCTTCTGGCATACAGCAGCCATGCAAACCAAACACGTTTTTAGAAGCTGTTTCTTTAGGACAGAACTGAAGAGGACTGAATTGAATTGAATTGAATTGAATTGAATTGAATTGAATTGAATTGAATTGAATTGAATTGAATTGAATTGAATTGAATTGAATTGAATTGAATTGAATTGAATTGAAAAACAGTTGTACAGAAAGTTATACAGAAAAAAACAACAGAACGTTTAATAGCTGCATTGGTCTGATTGAGATTTGCACTTATTACACTTTTTCTATTGATCATGTTCAAGAATAAATATGGCCTATGTATATATGACAGAAAACAGGACACATAAAAAAATTATTCACGGACTCAACTATATCATATAAAGCAAAACGCAAAAATGTTCAGAAGTGTTGCAGTGACGTAACCATGGTTTCCACATATGTCGAATGCCAACGTCATTATACGGGCAACTAAGCTGACAAGAACATACAGGTGGGAACTTAGTCAGAGGGCAGACACTTACTCTTGGTCTGTGCAGGATGATTTGAAAAGCATTTATCAGACTCTGCATGTACAGTATGCACTAATTTGCTGGAACATGCATGCATGCATGGCGACTATTCATACTGCAGTTTGACAGACCAAAGTCCTCCAAGCAGACAATATAATGATAGATTTAGGTCAATGGTTCCCGCAGTTATCCGACGGCATGTATTCAGCCAAGTATAAATGGAGCCTTCGAGGTGTCGGTGAAGTTGCATAGGCACACATACAGCACACACTCAAGTGTGACAAGTGGTGCTTTCAAAGTTTTGCTTCTACTGTGGTCTGTTATTAGAGAAAAGGGGAAAGGAAAAATAATCACGAAATAGAAATCTTTGGCGGCAAGTCAGATGAGTTAAAGAGAAGGTTCATTTACAGTATGGCTCAGAGTACAATTCTCACTCAGAACATACCAGAAAAGTATTCTCATCTATGATTCCTCTGACAGGTAATGAGTTTAACAAACAGCCGTTGATGGGAGGCTGGTGACTTCTCATCTGTACAAAGGATGTAAAACTAATTGGTGTGTAAAGTTTATGTAAGGAAAAACAAAAGCAGGTTTCTTTACAACCGGATGTCTTTCTTCCTTCAGATAAACCAGCAGTCTCAAGCGGTTAATGACCAGTTTTCCAACATGCATTCAATTGTTATCATTATTATTATTATTGATTTTTAAAGATGTTATGCATCGTTCAACTCAGAAAGTCACATTAAATCTCAGTCAAAAATATTTCCATCCAACAGTCAGCTCTGCACACAGGTAAAAGCATGAAATTTAAACACTATATTATGAAAATGGTCTACTGTTGCAGACTCTGTTGCAACAAAAATGCACGCTCACAGTTAATATTGTAGACTGTAAAGACAATTTATTCAACGCTCACACCAATCACTTAACATATGTATTAATTTGTATATTTAGCCAGGTAAAACCAAAAGGGAACTCTAATGTTAATTAGCCATTTACAACAACATTGTTGTTGTTTTTAATGAACCATGAATTCACCTTCGTCTTCTCCAGGCACCTTTTTATTTAATTGATTAGCTGTTTATACTATTCATTTACTTGTTTAGTCATAAAATGTGGATGTAATTTGCTTCAACAGAGCTCTGTGTAACTGAAATCTGTTTCTTGGAGACATTAAAACCTTTTCTGGTGATTATACAGACGATTTAAGCTGCAGCGATGCCGTGTTGTTTTCAAATAAACAAAATGGCATTTTTGTTTCGTACTTAGCAGTGATGACAGTTTTGACATTACTTAAAGCTACAGTATTGCCAAAAACTGCAACACAAGCAAGTATTGTAGATTCTGATTTTAATTAGATAAATATAACATATAAAAGTGGATGTATTATGTTTTAATGTAGATGTTAGATATCATGATTGCTTGTTCTATTCTTTGTGAGTCTGTTCAAGGGACCTCTCAGACTTCCTGCAACCAACACTGGTCGGGTTACACCAAGGGGCGTATGAAGATTGTTATCATCCGGTGATCTGTCAGAGTAAAAGCGACATCTTCTATACACAGGAAATGCATGCATTCCACATGAACTGAATGGTCAAAAAGTGCAGGACAGCTGAGGATAAGTGGTTCATTCTGTGAATAGAGAAATGAGGGAAAGTGAGCGCGTATTGTTTGGTCTACAATCAGTCTTCATGAGAGACAATGCATCTTTGATTGTGGCCCCAAGATTCAAGTTCAATGCCAAGGAATCAATGGACTATGGTGCAGGGGCCCCAGCTGTCAGAGGTCAAATGAGTAGGAGGGTGCACTGGGTGTGAGAGAGGGAAATGGGAAGTAGATGTGTTTCGAGGTCAGACAGAGTGACTTTTCTCTCTTTTGTCCCTTAAAAAGGAACCAAGAAAAGAATGGGATAAAGAATATAATCACAATCAAAATAAATTAATAACAATAATTGGAGCCATTGTTTGGAATTCTCATAGAAAAATGTAGTGACACAGTAGATACGTAGTAGCACAACATCCTGATATCTCACAGTTTGGAAAATCTTTGGAATTAATCCCACAGTATTTGGAAATACAATAATTATATACAAACAAGAAAATAAAGGTGTGATTACCTGGCTACTAAGGTACTTGCAAGCTTAAAGGAGTTTGAATGCAATGTTGTGAAAAAAGTGATGGAAACTAGTGACAGGTAAAATAAGTTTTATAGATTCATTGCACATAGGCGATAAAGATGGTTAAAGAGCTCTTACAATTTTGCGTGTATTAAATGTTATGTCTGCATTTTCTTTTTGCCTGTTTTAAAGCTTTGGGTTGTCATTGTTCAAGGTTGTGAAGGCCATGCTACTGTGACCATGCAGGAGCTGTGTGTGCCATACTTACTACAGTTATCCATGTAGATTCATTTTATTAAAAGCCAGCATCACACTGCAGTGGTTAGTGGGCTGTGCACAAACTGTAGTTACCTGAGATAAGCAATGTTTGTGGCCAAGATTGTGCAAGAACACATTACCAATCTGCAGATGTGTTTGTATGTGCATCATGGAGTGAGATGAGGTTACTCTACTAAGTTAATACAATATCCAGAAATTGTAAGATTGTACAGAATTCAGGCTAAAAATGGTTTTAGATAAGAACTCACATAAAGCTGTGACCAAACATGATATCATGTTGCCAATCGGCAATGACTGAAAAATTTAGAAAGTCTAAAAAAAAAAACAACAAAAAAAAGCTGAGGATTAACAGAAAAGAGAAAGGCTGACCAACGCGTATCCAAAATAACGACAACAGCAACGTTGCTTTGAAGCAGCCTGGATGAACATAAACGCATGCCATTGCAGAAGTGTCCAGCAAGTCCTGACGGACTTGATTGGCAGCTGACTGGCAGCAGGATATCATGGTGTGCTGCTGCACATGCAATGCAATGGGGCATGTCTGACGTGTCAATCAGCGTTCTCAGTGGACATGCCCTCGGCTTCCCCGAGCAGAGAACACTGCTCGTATTCTTGGAACTCAGGAACCTATTTTTATATACTCAGCGATAGTTTCTGTGCTTTATTTAAACTAAAAAAAAAAAAAAGAAAAAAAAAACTCTTAGAAATCATTAACCAACATTGGTTACACATAAATCTGAACCACACACTAAGGGATGTTTGAGAGAGCCTCTTAATGAATCAGGGACAACTGTCTCGAGGATGCGTCATCTTGGGTTTGGCTATAACAGCTGTAACTACTGTCTCCATCTGAGATTTTTGGTTCTCTTCCCACAGACATACTGCCTAGAGGATGAGTGTAAATAAACAATGAAAAAAATATATACATTAACCATAAGTCTATGATCATACGTCGTTTTTAAAACCTCGAGTAAGCCTCAGGCCTATCTCACAAAACAAATGTGTTAATGTATTTGCTCTCATAATTATTTACATTTAAAAAGAGCAAAAATAAAAATCATCAACCTTCTACACAACTATTACAGACTGCTGACAAGAAAAAGGAAAACAATATCTTTAAGCTTCTTGTCTGATACAACTATTCCAGACGGTGCTTTCCCTCATAATCACCATCAGCAGAGCAAGAATCTGGTTGTACAATGTACTAAAGAAAGTATGTGGAAGGGTGTGTGCATTCATTACACAGGTTTAATTATAGTGTCTGTGTAATAGTATCGCGTTCGGCTACATCATGTGCAAAACACGAGACAGGTACAACGGCGATGTGTGACAGAAAGCATTTGAGGCAGGAAACCGTCGTTGGTTCAAAAGTGAGCCGCGGCGTCCTAATACAGGGTCGATTTTATTTCTTTCTTAGACATACATTTATGAGACTTTTGCCACAAAGGAAGCCGCAAAATATCCTCGGCACCACTACCGAATAAATAAACAAGGCCTGGCAGCCTGCGCTCACAGTCAGATCAGTCTGATTCTGTAGTGCCAGAGCACCATTCTGCAAACATTACCCAGTTGTGAGAGTTATTCACCAACCTGTCGGCTGAGAATGGCAAATATTTAACTTGCCCGTGTCTGTGGGACGCATGTCCGCATCGATTGTCTGATCAACAGGCAGTCTGATAATAAGCATATCCTCCAAACCACACTTGGATAAACTTTGTGGGACTTGTGGAGGAATGCGTCAATGTGCTGTCGTCTAAAAGAGGAAATGTAAAACACATCAAACGGCTGTAATTATTGTCTAAGAGCTGCGGTCAAGGAAAGGAAGGTGTACCTTGTGTCGGTGCTTCTGGATTTAACTAAGAATCTAAAGAGTTCAATTCTAGTTTCTCATAAAATGGTTTGGTTTAGTGTTGTAGAGTTATATATCTGTTACATAAGTACAATTTAATCATTTGTGGTTTATTATTGTCATTGTGAAAACAATGAAATGGCAGTAATATTTGTGCTGTTAATAATAATTACTCGTTTTAAATAAACTTCTTACTCTGACAAGCTGCTTCTAGTATGAACTACAGAAACAGAAACAGCTTCTGCCTACAGTTGAGGAGTAGAGGTTCTGGCTCGGTCCTGACGATGTGCTGACATCTGAAATGTGCTATGAGAAAAACATGAATTGTTCTGGCACCAAACAAGCATCCCTGCTGACAGATACAAGGCAGCATGTTCAGTTATTCCGTCATATCCCGAAGCAGTTTCCTTAGTGGACTGTTTTTGTGTAATTTTACGGTGTGTTATACTAGAGTAACGTTAACTGCAAAATAAGCAATGCCAGTTCATTTTCTTTAAATCTATTCTTTGCCTACCAACAAACTTTTGAATAGATAGATACTAGAAAAAACAATTGCGTTGGAAAATTTTAATTGATCTGATAAAAACATTAAAAAAAATTTGGCATAAAATAATGAAATCCCTTAGTTAACGTGGAGCAAGGTCATTTAAGGGCTTTATTTCTGATAAGAAAGATTGTGAAATTGGAAAAAGTAGATAATAAAGTGACTACAAAGAAAGCTACTGTACACAGTTACTGTAAAACGGCGTTACAGTGACCCAGCTTCGATGTGGTAAAAGAATAGATAACTTCTTCAGCTCTGCTTTGGGAACGAACGCTCCTGATTTTTTAGGATCACGTCGATGGAAGAAAACAACTCTGGAGATCTGTTTGACATGTGACCTAAAAGATAAAGCCAAAGATGTTCGCAGTAATACCAGAAGCTTAAGTAACGCCATCAAGAGCAGCTGAACTACAATATAATACATATTTGAGGTTTTTGGGGGCCAAAGATAAAAAAAAAAAGAAGTTTTTCTTGAAGTAGATATTATTTATATCATTTTTGCAACAGCTTCATCCATAGCTTATATCACAAAGTCATTACTATTCATTCAACTGCATATTCATTGTGGAAAAGAGGTTCATTTACTCTAATGTATGTTTACATATTTGACATGAAGGTGGATAAATATGAGCGGTTCCTTTCTTCCAAGTAAACGCTACATCAGTTGAGGTAATAGTTCTTCCCTGAGTTTGTTTAAAATCAATAACAGTATTTTTAGTGGCTCATATACTGATGTTTGTCTACAGTGATGAACATATCCTGCAAATATTTTAGGATAAAGAGGCAATTTCTAGATGCTTAATTTTACTCAATCAAAGGTGGTAGGATAGTCTCTCAAGTTTGGGTTTGTTTAATCCTCGCTGAAGATCCATGCAAGCGATATGATGTGATTATCCTTAGAGACAGGTCAGGTCTATGTATCAATAAGATCTGAGAGGCCCTCTGGTTGAGAGAAGAGCAGATGAGCCCAGCCCAAAAGATGAAACCATAATCCAAGGATCAAAGAGGCACATTCCTGGATAGCCAGACTTGTCTACAGACACGCTCCATGACCATCCACCTGCCTCATAAAGTAACCCATCCACCTGCAAGTCCAGCATTTAATATGAGCAAGTCTACATACGGACAAGCTTGTCGGCAGCAATTAGGTTTCCATTTAAACACTGGAAATGAACCTGTATTGAAGAATTAAACAAATATATACATTTATTTTTAAAACATCAAATATCAAACTGTGAAATCCTGCCTGCAAATACATTTTTAGACGAAAAGGTTTTAAAATGCTGTGATTTAAAAGCACGACCAGTTACTTTTTCTCAGACATGTAGGTGATTTATGCAACGACACATGTCCTCTCTAGCTCAGGACCCTGCACTGTGACATCCACGGTAGCCTGACTTGCATCTCATCAGAGAGGTCACTGTGTCGGGTTGTTCTGTAAGTGTGTAGACTCTGTTTAAACCGCGAGCCTGTTCGAATCCACAAACTCACAGGGGTTCACGGATGCAAGATTCGGTGTTAGAAGTCAGACATGTGGCTCTACAAATGTTCATTTTACTCTGTTGCACAAAAAAACAACCTGCCGGCTTTCAGCATCTGCTGCCGAGCTGTTGAGTAGCTGAGTTGGGTCGACGGGCTGACGTGAGTGAGCAGCAACTTGAAACCCACACGACAGCAAAAACGGAGTGCACCATCTTACGTATCCTTCCAGCCCAGCAGTCCTCATCAGAGATGACGCCTACCTCTGATTTGAAAGCCAGTCTTGGACACTGCCACTGAGTTCTGTTTATTTTCTCCTGTGAAATGTTTCTGTTAAAACTTCTTTTTCAGCCAATAAAATAAATTCTCACTGGCACAGTTGGATTTGTCTGGCGCATTTCTCTCATCTCTGTAAAAAGCCCAGTCTGTCTTAGTCCGTGTGTGTTGCTGACAACTCCTTGCTTGTGGTTCATCTGACTGTAAATATGTTTTTATAGAATCAATCAGAGACAATATGCAGCTCCAAAGTCAAGCGTCAAATTATATTGTCAGAAGGAGCACTTGGTTAAGACGTTGTTGTTGTAATGATCTTTTTGTGGGGAAAATTGCAAGATCTCTTTCCTCTTAAAGATCTCTTGTAGCCTCAGACCTCGCAGGATCAAACGATGAGCTCTGCTCTGTAGAATTAGCCAGCCTCTGTAAAACATCTACAACCAACTACATTTGCACGTTTAAATTCATGTTATGAAGCTGCTGGCAGCTATGCACTCATATGCCCTTCCAAAGATGGACTAAGTACCACTAAGAGCTCCCTGTTTATCATGTGGCATCAGGCCTTAAAGAAACTGATTCCTCTCATCAGGCTGCTTTTCCTTTTCATCAGATCTGATGCTGGGTTTGTTTGGTTAAAAACCGGTGAGAAAACACTTGAAGCCTGGCAAACTCCCATGAGTTATGAGGGTAAGACACAGTCTCAACCCACGAGAGACGTCCTTTGAGTCACAACTGTGTATTTGTTCCTGTCACATTTTAATTCCTTCTCCAACTGGCCAGGCTGTGTATTGTAATGCTGCATGGCAAACATGGGCATTGATGCGATGGGGGGAAAAAAACATCAGCCACAAAAGAGTAAAATAAGCCTAACCACTGATGTCCCATATATAACAACCAAGTCATCTAAAAGCCACAGTGGTACCTCGGAGCCAAATTAATGTCAGCTGACGAGACTGCATCCAGAGAGCTCTGTTTCGTAGTTTGGTAGAAGCCTCGCCCTCCCTTGTTTCTGTTTTCAAATGAGTGCTTTTGGCCAAAGGAGGTGTTCCAAACAAAACAGGACGTTGCAGTGCGTGGTTTGCTTCGAGTAAGATTTGGCAGGAACTGCACAACACCCTTTCTGCTGTGTCACTGTGTAAACCAAGTTGAAATATACCCTGTGTTTTGTCCAATAACTGATACTTCTAGTGCATAAAAGGCATGAGGAATGAAGGTGGGCCATTCACACTGAGATTTAAAAGGTGTTATGGCCCCTCCTGTCAGCTTCTGTCACCAAGTGGTCAGCTACTGTGCAACTGTGCTGTTATATACACATTAAGTCTAAGCCACAAAGACCCGCAAAGTACACATTTCTGTGCAGTACAAATACTGTCTTACTATTCCCAACTTACTCCATTTACTTTGATATACAACTGTCTTATTAATGATAATATGTAATTTTCTGTGGATCTAATTATATGTTTTTTTTCCTCATACTTTTTTTGCCTTTTCTCAGTTCAATCAATCAATTTTCATCATATATTACATGAATATGTATCTAACAAATGCATTTCATTCATATCTTAAAGTACTTGGCTTAACTTGATGTGAGCCACAAATGGACATCATTATTTTGTACATTACTGGTTACTTGGATTATTGATAGTTTTTAATATATTTGTTTACATCAATCATGGTTAACACATTTTATTTTGACGTTTGCCAAATGCAATAAATGTTTGCTTGTACTTTCTCATCCCGAAGGTGTCTTATTTAGACTTAAAGCAAAGAAAAAAGGGGTGACAAATTGCCTTTAATTACAGCTGTCCGTGTGTTAACCTTAATGCATGTTTCTTCACCAGCAGCTTACTCAAAGATTGAGTGTGTGTGGTCCATTCCAGTGGTGTTTACAGTCTTTGGTCAATGTGGAGGATGTCTGTAATGAAGACTGTGTGGTTTGGTGCTGGGTGGATCCAGCCGGCCAGAGTCTGCAGCGAGACGTGCGTTTGAGCCAAGCACATGCATACTGCAACCTGAGCACAAGAACCTTACTTAGAAAGGAAGTGGAGAAAAATCTTAACATATTTCTCTGCCTTCTTGTCACTGCATGCATGTATCGAAAGGATTCAGGAAGTCGAATTAGGTTTCTCTCACTTAATCATGCAGTCAGTGGCACAATAAAAGACACACCCGGAGAAGTACGACTTAAGGGGAGGGCAGAAAGGGGTTTGGCAAGTCTTCTTCCCCTGAGTCCAGAGCCAGTCTTCATACTACGCAGCATTACAGCAGTATAAATCTTTTCCTTTCAAGCAGCTGACCTGTTCAAATCTTTACATTTTCTCTGCACGTTGTTTGTTTTCAAGGGTGGAAAAGGGAGAGTACAGCACGGGTGTACATGGGTGGGGTGCAGTCGATGTAGCGCCTAAATAAGTATCTCCAGGTAGTGTATAAGTGCACTCACAAGGAAGCACAATTTGGTGTATTTCATATTAAAGAGTGAATGCAGGAAGGGTGGCAGCAGCAATGGCTTTTACCTGAATCAACACCTGTGTTTAAGCCCCGAAGAGGAAATGACTTTCCGCTCAAAAGGACATTTGTTTTCAGTGGAGTCTGTGTGCAAAACTCTGGAGAAACACTGTTGTCACTGTTCATTCAGAGACAGATCAGTACAATGATAAAGAATTTGTAATAAAACAGGGTAAATCACATATGTAAAGGAGGCCTGCTTTACAGCACCATGAAGTGTGCACTCTGTTTAACAGATATTCAAATGATTGATGGTGGTAAACTGATGCGATAGGGATCATAAACAGGAGCATTTCGTTATGAATGGCTACACTGCACTGCAAAATCCTTTCTGTTTTAGTGATGATTGCAACTTAAACATGTTCCTGTTACATCTCTATGTGAGGACAGAATTGTTTTGAGTTAAGATGGACGTGACAAAGAGTCTGTTTGTGACTCCTAAACGCCAAACTGAAGCGCATTTTCATCCAAAACCAGCTTCGACGTGCCAGTTCGAGTTGGGTCTTTCGTTTCATGCGTCACAATCTCCAACGCAAAGACTCTCGTTTTGGGATTTTGCTGGTTTTTCCAATCTCTGAAACCGGTGCAATACATCGGGGAAACTTAAACCACTATTACTACCACTTTTACACATTCGCCCCTCAGGTGATGTAGGCTGAGTTAAGGTGCAACATTATATCTTCAACTCAAGGCTCAACATATATAATGGCAGTCCGTAGCTGGCATTTCCACTCCTCAATCAGAGTAATAAATTGGGCCTGATGGTTAATTTTAGCCGAAATCTGATCCTTGACAATAAGTTACAAGCCTTTTGGGGCCTTTTAGTCAGACTGTGTCTGGCACTGCCACAGTTGAAAAGAGCCCCTTTAAATAAATGTCTTTCTCAAAAGTTGCATGTTTTCAAAGCACCTCTCGCTCCACAAACAGGGGGTCACACAAATAAAGTGAAGTGTACCATGTCGAGCACCTATGTTGATTTGCGCATTTTGGGTCGCGTCATTCACAGTCTAAAAATCCCTCGCTACGCCACAGTTTAATTTAACATTTAATTAACTTTTATGTGTTATATTGGAGGCGTTCTGGAAGGTCCCCCTGTCTGTGCTGACCCCTTCCTCCTTTGGAGACAAGCGTCTAGGTTAGTGTGATTTCCCTGTATGGCCCTCAGTCAGTGCACTGGCAGTGACGTGATCACGATTAATGCTAATCACGTTGGATTTAGTGTGTGTTTATTTTATGGCGCAGTTGGCAGAGCGGAGCTTGGCCCCATCTACGAGAGCGCCTGCTGGAGGCACGGGGAGGTGGACGGGGGGATTTGGATGATGTTTGCCTTGATATTTGCCCGTAACGTTGCTTTTCTAAAGGCTCTATGGGCTGGACAGAGGTTGTGTTGTCCATCACAAGTGACATATTTACTGCCTGCTGAAAACTCTGATTTCACCAACAAAGCGGC
Organism: Xenentodon cancila; assembly: GCA_014839995.1. Classification (NCBI taxonomy): domain Eukaryota; kingdom Metazoa; phylum Chordata; class Actinopteri; order Beloniformes; family Belonidae; genus Xenentodon; species Xenentodon cancila. The sequence continues at coordinate 11,131,726 of CM026214.1, read as the reverse complement.
GTCTTTTGAGAGATTTAAAAAAAAAAAAAAAAAAGGGTTTGATCTTGCATAACTTAGAAAATATACAATTTATTTTATCGGCAAAATTTGCCAAAACGCCACTTAAAAATGAAGTTTGTATTTTTTTGCAACACAAGAAAACCAGCCGTTTGAGCCACATGGCTGCTTCATAATCCTCAGCATTGTCTCCGAGTGCTTGGTACAGAGTGGCACAGATGGCTTTTAGGTGTCCCAAAGACAGCGCAACACTGCCACCGCGCTCAACACGCGTACTGCAGTGTCACAACATCTGTTTACGGCACATTTATAGATGCTGAGTGAAGCCAGGTCATAACCTACTGGATGAGGAAAACTGTGAGCTATTGTATCTGTGAGTTATAAAGAAAAAAAATATGCTAAACCATCTAGTCTATTATCACTAGAGATCTCACTCTTAGCCAGGATTTGTGTGGTGTTTAGTAAAGACGTAATGAGGCAGTAATTGAGAAAACTCTGTATGGGAACTCCATCACATGACCTCCATACCCTTTCATCAATTTCATTCAGCATATGTACTCGCCAATATTTGCGAGAGCCCTGCCCTTAAAAAACATAGAATAACAGAAAAGACTCATATAAAATCCCAGTGTGCATTGTATCTGCCTTGTTTACACTGACGGATTCCCTTACCACTTGTGTTAAATGTAGCCCTCCGTGTTATTCTACCAAGCAAGAAAGAAAACAATTACTGAAAATGAGGCCGAGTTAAGAGGAGCCCTGTGTGTAAAATAACAAAGACGTGCGACTGTTTGGATCTGATAAGCCCTGTCGAGTGTTTCCTCTAATGCTTCTGAAAATAAACAGCTGGCTTGATGAGGTGAATGGAGGCTTGGTTTGGGTGCTAACCGCTGCTGTGGCCTAGGAGCTTGTTTTAGGGGCTGGACAGGCCAGGATCAGTGAAGGGCCCCCATCCGTGGCTCAGGCGCCGAGCGAGTTAAACGGGTTAGTGTGTGGCCATCTGAACCTGCTGGGACACACACACACACTCTTTCACAGACAAAAAAATGAAAAAGCAGGCAGGCACACACGCGTGCGGAGAGTTATGTGGTCATGCAGATAAAAGAAAAATAAAGAAGGAGAGCATCTTTTCATGCGTACGATCATTCAGCTCAACACTGAGCGTAAAATATATTTATTTTTCTGTGACGTTCGTATCATTCCTGAAGACATACTTCTCTTTCTCAATGGTTAGAAACATGGCTTTATGTCTGCTCATGACTCAACAACATTCAGCACATTTCTGTCCTTACTTTAAATACTTTAAATAAATGTACAACGCGGCTGGAAGTCAAAATCTCAAAGGAAAAATACGTGTTATCTTTGATTTCCATGACAACTGAGGCTCCCCATATGTCAGTGAAGACCAGTATCTGCATCCTATGATGCTCGTCCTGACCTTTAAAATGACTTGTACTTTTCAAGCTCGTTGTTTATTAGTCCTTTTAGTTTTTGGGTTTGTTTGTTTTTTTTTTAATCTACTTTTCCTACACTTCTTCCAGCCTCTAAACTGACCAGTCATGCTGAGTCTCACAAGTCACTCACTTCTGACCTCATCTACTCCTAAACTGTCTCTACAAATAGAGTTTGTGAGACAACGCCACATCCTTTCAATCCTGCTTAAGCTTGTTGTGTTAAAAGCCTATCGTCATTTATACAATTTAATGGAGCATTTCGTTGTTTATACAGAGAATTGCAGCGAATGAAAACAAGCAGTTTGTTGTTAAATCTTGAGGTAGGACTCAGCTATTTTTTTTTTTGTGGTTTTTTTTGTTTTTTTTTTCTCTTTTTGTCTGTAATCCAGTTTCCTTGATACTATCTGCTCATCCGAGCAGGTGATGTGAGCAAGACAGTGGGAATGTGGGAATTTCACCCTCGGATAGGTAGGGGCAGGATCAGGCTGCCTGCACATGGAACATAAACTCATTCTTACAAACCGCAGAAAACAAAACATGCCTCATCACCTAGACATCCTAAACCACTCAGGGTGCTTAATTTTTTTTTTTTTTTAAGGCACTTTTGTCTGTTTAATGCAACAGATGCATCTGGTGAACATGAAGATGTCTGGATCAAGCCCGGGAGACATGATGTCCCAGATCTGTCAGTTTAGACATCAATATAGCAGAACAAGACATTTACATATTTATGCATAATCCCTTTGTCAATACTTCAACAACAATGTGGCAGTATTTAATTTGGTTTAAAGGGGAGAATATTCTGGATTTTGCTATTAACAGTTGTCTTACTCATAAAAACATTAAGGCAAACCCTTAAAATTAGTTTTATTTCACTGCTTGTAACTTATAGGTCTAATAGTTGCAGTGTAATATTTAGCACCAGCTGACAGGAGGAAAATGGTGATAATCAGTAAGTAACAAACCTTTCTGCTCCCAGCAACATAACTTTTAGGAACGTTGGAGCTTCGGCTTGGCTCTGATTTCTTGTTTGAGTTCAGGGGCTTAAAGAAAGACACTTAATCAAGAGCACTCAGTGGAGTTTTTCCCGGACTGTTCGGTACCTTGCCAAGACCTCAGGCAGCCACATCTCTGGATTAGAAGAGAAAATATTCCCTTCAGATTACTGCATGACTCACAAGAACAACTACTTTTACAGAAATGTGATACACATTTAGATTTTAACACAACACAGGATTCGTTCCAGGTTTTAGCCGGCTTACAACGGGTGTTAATGACAGCATTGCTTTTTTTTTTTTTTTTTTTTTTAACCAAAATTTAAAATACAGGCAGCTTTGTGCTCTCTTATGATACAACAAGGAGTCAGACCTATTTTTAGCATACTACTGTATAATTACAAACAATAGAGATCTGAGTGAGGCCTACATACATGTGTTTTATATGTATGAAATACAGGAAAAAATAGCAAAGCAGATGTTCTTCTAACCAATCCAATACCACAACACATTTCTGGTGGTCCATTTATTTTTCTATACCTCCAACACATTCTTCACTATGCTGCTGTTCAGAAGGTGGCAAGGCTGTCTGCCCACACCAAATAAAAAATAGCTCAACACACCTGGGAAATAAAATGCTGTAGGAAAGCATTTGTCTTGCAGGGCAACAAAAAAACATTAAAAAAAAAAAAAAAAAAATCTACCACCTCGCCTCGTGGCTAATTGGCTGTTAACGCTGCTTTAACAAACTGAGCTCAGTTGTAACACTGATGTGCAAATGAACAGGAGTAAGTGGAGGAGACGTCAGTCGTTGTTGGGTGTGGGGCGATGCGGGATTTAATTTATGTGGATGACGTCATGAAAGAAAGCAGCAAAGCCTTACAGAAACACAAGAGAAAATCATTTGAAATTTACAGATTTTGCTTTTCTTTTCTGCTTCAACAAATAGATTCATTGTCAAAACGTGAGGCACTGGATGCACATGAGTAGCCGTATATAATGTCAAATGTACTGTGTAATGGCAACATGTACTGGTAAGTCTGGTAGAAAACAGGTCTCCTGAGTGCTGCTCAGCATGGCGTTGAGGCGTCTGGTCCAATCTAAATACTGCAACTACCTGTGGTCACGTAAGCCTTTTCATGCCCGACGTTTCAAAAATAGAATAAAAGGAGATTATGACACACATCAGGCGGTGTACATATTTTGCTGTCAATCTTCCATTGAAAAGTGATCAAACTAGTTTCAGGAGGAAATACTTAGTGTGTCATTCACAGAAATGAAATTCATACTTTACAGGAAAGTGGCCAGCAGACAAGAGTCTCAGTTTTCACTCGGGCGTCTGACAAAGTTTCAGTCTACAGCTTACGTGTCGTGTCAGCCACTCTATTCCGACAATGTCATCTTTCCCAAGCTTATAACTCTACATGATTATCTCAACTGCTACGCGACTAATAGTTAGAGCACAGACCATGTATTTCTGAACAAGTAAAGGAATACTTCTGCTCTCTACGCTGAGCAGACGAGCTTCTCTTTACTTCCTATGGTCGAGCGGGAGTGTAAATGTCACTTTGAACTGATGAACTGCTTTCTGAGTTTACCTGTCAAATAAAGATTCTCAGTTTCAGCAGACAGGAATAAATGATCTATGTAATTTGACCTGATGTGTTGGTGCCGATGTTTAACCATTTCTGTTGCAGCTTAATCGTTTTAATGTTATGTTGAGGTATTTTCAGTTTTAATTTACCTCACTGTTGATAAAAACTCATCTGCGATGGGAGGTATTTTTGCAATGAGGAACAGTCTTATTTTTTCTGGGCAAAAGGCTGGCGAGCTTGAAACAAAGCTAGCTGAGACAAAGGCCCTGTTAAGCCTCCCAAAGTGCAGGTGACCAGCTCACATCCAAGTCATGTGGCTGGCTGTCAGGCAACAACCTGAAGCCTGGCTGATTGTTAACACCCCACAGTGAGACCCGCTGCCCCGGGCTATTAGTCATCCTGACAAGCACGGCTTACGCGCAACTCTTTTTGGTCATGACACACTTGTTTCCACCATCTCCCAACCTTCACACGCTGCTTCAACTCTGATATATGCCTAACGCATATTGGCAAGAGTGACACAGGGCCACTGAACCAAAACAAGCACCTATCAATTACTGATGAAAGAAGCCTTTTATACCTGTTTTTTACAACACCTTCAGAGCTGGACATGGATGGGACTTTTACTTGGTTGATTTAGAGAAGAAAAAAACGCTTATGAGGAGACAGATGTGTAAGTGTGTGTTGGTGAAGTGAAATAAAGGGAATAAAGATTCACAAATAAGTGCTTGGACAAGAAAACGAATATATTGCCCCCAAAAAATGACTTCACAAAGGAAAAATATTGAGAAATAGAAAAATTATGAAAGTTTGTTCTTTACAGAAGTCATCCTTTTTTATGGCCAGCACATCAGCAAACCTATTGGGGCCTATCAGTATTTATGAATACCTACATGATGAAAACACTGATCCCCACTTTTGGTGTGAGTCACAGTAGTTAGGAATGATGTGTCTGGGTTTCTCTCTCCAGTTGTTACTGGTCTGCTTACAATGGTCTTTGATTTAGTTTACTTGGGTTTTCTGGCTTTCTTTATGATGCGCAGAAAAAGAAAAACACATCTTTTTTTTCAAATAATAGAAGTCGTTCCAGGAGTGGACGTTCCTGCAAATTCACCCCAAAGTCAGAAGATACAATAACAAGAGCTGCATCTCAGACCCTACAGGCCTCGCTGAGCAGGTTACATGTGAAGACCCACGACAGCTCAATTAGACAAAGGCTGAACATGTACGGTTTCATTTTGAAGGACAACCAGACGAAAGTCTCTTCTGTCTGAAAAAGGACAAGAGAGCAGGATTGCCGTTCACAAAACTGCATCTGAACAAACTACAACAGTTTGAGCGCAATGCACTATGGGTGCATAAACCCAAAATGGAGTTGTTTTAACCTTATGACTGAATGCCATGTTTGGCAAAAACAAAACACAGCATGTGAACAGAACCACCTCTGTCACCCACTGTCAAGCACGGTGGTGGAAGGGTGATGGTTTGGGGTTGTTCTGCAGCTACTGAACCTGGGCAGCCTGAGCCAGTCGTGATTCCTCTAATAATAAAATATGACGGACTGACATTGGCACATGACTGTAAATTGGAACAATATTTACTACTACTTTTTGATTTGATCTTAATGATAAAGAATGTTGGTCTGAATGGGCCTTTAAGGGTTCTACTGGCTGCGTCTCTGAAAGGTGAGGATAAGGCGTGCCTGGTGAGGCTTACGGAGCGGTCGCCACCCCTCCTGCTGCTCACGCTGAGCTGCGTAGATGTTTTTCATTGGCTCTTTTACAATAAGATCTTCATTTTCACTAAAACAAACATGTTCGGCCTCCACTTTATGTTGCATCCCAAGAGACAGGTCATAGCTTTCCTCAAAAACCAAAACAATCCTATTTATTTGAATACGTGAGTCACTGTTTCTGTCGGTGGAAGACGGATTGTTGTAAAAACTTCCACTTCTCCCTACTTCATCTTCTCCCAGGAATGCTGATTGATGGACCTTCTTGAAAGGTATTCTGAGCATGTGGATTTATCTTGAACCTAGAGAGAGAGGACGAGCTGCTGCTATTAAAATTTAGATCAGATTTATGCTGATACACTTCATTTGCGAATACTAAGCCTTAAAACAGCTACAGGACTATTGTGTTTTGTTCTTTGCATGTCAAGCTTAAGAGCTGACCTCAGTGAGGCCGCAGCATGAGTAAGCATTCTTGACCTTACCATGTGACTGGCTGTAATGTCTTTGGTGGTCTGAAAAGCTTTCAATAATTAGTTTATTCTGATTCAAAGTTCCTCATCCACACTTTATTTCGATTCATACTCCAGGACATAACTATTCTCTAAGTTGCTGCATAAGGCAGGCAATAAAAAATATAAGCAGTGATTTAATATTAGACAAGGCCGGAGTTGAGCACGATGGTAAAAACATTAAGAGCCTTCTCTTCTCTTTCATCATTTCCAGGACGGGAGGCCTCACGTAAACTGCCGCAAAGACACAACCGTGATCAGCGGATCAAATGTGGGGCCACAGAAAATGCACGCGGTTAATTTACAGCTTGGAGGTTTCTTAACCTTGTCCTGCGCTGGTCCTGAGGCGACGAGCAACGCTGCATTCAAAAACTCTGAGGTGTAATCAGCAATCAGAAAAAGGAAGCTGCACGTCAGACTCTTATAAATAGCTTCCTCCGAGAATTTGATTTAATGTCCTCAGCGCAGAGGAACTTACAATAAATGAAACCGATGAAGGGGAATAGTAAGGGATGCGTTGAGAGTTGGATGAGAAGAAAACCACAAATGACAATAAAAAGAAAAAACGAAATAAACTCACACAGTTTTGCATCAGCAAAACCGATTTATCCTTAAGACTATCAATAAGGGGGACAAACAATTGGAAGTCATCTTACGCTTTGTGTGCACTAGTCTCCTGTGAAACGGCATTTGCAATGTTGCAGATTTTGAAAGATTTTGTGCTTTCTATTTTAATTTACACTTAATTTAACAATGGCAGCTGCAGAAACAACGACTCACTTTGGAATTAATGTTGTCAAAATAAAGCAGTTACATTTCTGCAAATTGGTTACAGTGGCCAGTCTTTTATCCATGCAGATCGTACCGCATACATTTTATTGTGCTTAAATGCAGTAAAGGTTTTACAGTGAAACTTTAACCTGACAGGAAATGATAACACGGATCACTTTCAGAATTTGCATTAACATGCATCCTGCGAAATCTGATCACAGGTGGTCCCCACTTTTCTAGTGTGTTCACACCTGGTAAAAATGTGTCCCAAAATGCATCCTGAGAGATCAGATCTGATCTTTCTGCTCAAATACCAAATTTGTTGTCAGGTTGTATCACCAAAGGCTGCATCTGGGTATGATTAAGTGTAACACGGAAGAAAAAAGAAAAAAGAAGCCAGAAAGAACAAGACAACGAGGGTCCGCCACAAACAAAAGCAACTGAGCCGCTGATGTTTTATTTATCATGATGGGGTCCCCGACTCAGGACCCCAGGACACTTTCCTGTTCAGATTATATAGAGAATGTGGATACGAGTGCGCCAGACCACCTTCTAATGCTTCTAATTCTTCTAATTCTTTGCACGTGCCACGTGTGATCAGGTTTTCTGGCATGCATTTAGTGAGGTCTGTAATAAGAGCCTTAAATCAAATGGACTGTGACGCCATGACATACTGTAGATCATCTATTTCATTGCTGCTTAGAAACAATGGAAAAAAATAAAACTGGAGGGAAAAGAGAGGTGGGGTAAGAGTTGTTGTGGGCTTCACGACTCAGATAAGTAGAATTTTCACACTGTAATTTCTTTTATGCAATTCTTTATTGCTACGGCTATTAGCACTGTCCATTCTTTTTTTAATAATCTTAATATGCGTAATATATTACATAAAGTCAGCAGTTATTCACTTGCACTTCTTCCCTGCCATCTGGTGACTTTACTCACTCATGTTTCTCCTCTGTTATATGTTTTAAGCTGCAGGAGATGGCTTGAAAACAGCATTGCATCAAGGATGTGAGTTATTATCGCTTTAACACAGTGAAGCATGTCTATTTGTTACCATCCATGCGGTCAAAACACTTTCCTCATTACAATGTTGGTCTTTGCTGCTAAGCAGCAATAAACAAATCTCTGTAAATCCAGAAACACATTTGTGGATAACTTATTAGTCCAAGGATGTCATGGCATATGCATTTATCCCCATGTGCCCCCCAGAGGGACTTTCACCAAAGTGGAAAGGACAAACATTATTCATATTTATGGACATTATCTGGGAGAGTTCAGCTCATGGTGCTTCGTTTTCTCAGCGGGTGCCCTGCAAACACGCATGATAATCCCTCCAGCAGCTTCCAAAGCAGGACAGACCTGGGATTCCCATCAAAAGGCCACTGTAAGGTTCCCATAACAAAAAGTGCAAATATAGTGCAACTACTCCTGCTGTATGAGGTGTAAGCGTGGCTTTATTAAGGGATATGTTTATGAGTATTCTCTCTGCAGCATCTAAAGGTGGTTGCACACTTTCAAACTAGGAATTACAACAATATGTTTTTTCAGGAATATATCAGGTGTCTTTTAACAAGCAGCTTCACATAGATATATAATATCTGCTGATAGTAGTCATAGTCACGAGCATGTGTGAATTGTACCACTACTTCAAATTTAAATAATTGCAAATTGATGAAATGTTTAATCTTAGTTTATCAGTACTGGACTGTTTTAAAAAAAACAATGATCTGAAGACCTCAATAAAGAAGACTCGTGACTCTGGTAAAGTCATACATAAGAAAACAAAACCAAAAGACAAGAGGCCAAAAGAATATTTACAGAAAGGCTGTAAATCACTGTGAGGTGCATGTTTGCCTAAGGAACACTGCTCTTATTGTGAAGCCTGGAAAATGAAACATGTTTGCATTTAAAAATGTTTGAACTTGCTTAAAATTGTCAAGTGAAATGCAAAAATCTCCCAAACTATTATTGAACTTTTTTTGCTGTTGTTGTTCATTTTTGTGGCAGTCATCAAAAATAATAATAATGTCTCTTGTTATAGATCTGCGTAAATTGGCTAAACTTTCGGAGCAAAGGTCTGTGAAGGATTCACGTTTTACCTTTAAACTTTAGTATCGTGCAAAAGTTTGGGTAACCCCAAAGCTTTCAAATCACACTTTACCTGATCATTTCTGAGTAATTCTCAAAACGTTTCTAAAGAAACATGTTTAGAAATATATCAAATACTCTGGAGTAGTGGCACAGTGTTTTACTCAGCAGTAATACGTAACAAATATGACCTTCATGAAGAGTTATCACAGGAACGTCATTTTTATTCTCAATGCAAAATTTATATTCAACAAACCTGAATAAATTTTAGAAGCAGTCTTGTAAGACTGATTAAATTAAAATATATCTATTTGCAATGTGTAACGGCTGAAGAAAAAGAAAAGTTTGTTTCATTTAATGCAACAACTTCCCAACTCTTAGACATGGGGGTGGGCCAATCATGTCGTGGGCTTTTGGGAGCCAGAAAAACCTGGAACACATCCCTGGTATTTGGAAAAATAGGTTTATTTATCTAGTACAAGCAAGTTGAGCAAAAATAAATACATTCAATATTTTGAAATGTCTTGAAAAATCTTGGACTCTGTCAAGAAACACTAGTTGGAGGAGCTGGCATGTCCCTCACAGTCATCTGATCTACGTTTTATTTAAAACCATTTGGAGAGTAGGCAGGAGAAGCCAGTCATCGTCAGGACTTCGAGAAGTAAGAAAGAATGCACAAAAATCTCCCATCATAGCTGGTGACTAATTCTTAAACAATTTAAGACAATCAAAAACTCTGACTGTTCCTTGTATTTATCAACTGCTTCACCTTCTTCAGCCTTGGCCAGGACGGCAGGCGCCGATGGAAATGGAGGGCGCTGCCACTGACCGTCAAGCGTCTGGCCTCTCTCCTCTACCAGACAGGAAGGGTAAAACCTGGACTCTCAAAAAAAAAAAAATGGACAAATGCTGTTTCAGTGTATGTAACCTGAGTGCTAGAGGGAAAAGCTCTATGAAAGACAAACATTTTATTGCTGTACGCATCTATTAATCACAACCTTAACTCTCCCTTCAGTACAGCCATACAGCCACCCGTATCCATCACTCCGAACACATACAAATATTATGTAAAAAATGCTGTATATACCAGAATGAGAACATATTTTCAAAAACCTTCAAATAAGGTTAGGAGAGCTCCAAAAAGCTAAAAACTACATGATCGTATTGGCAGATTGCTCAGTTTCTCTTGTATCAACTTACACTGGTCTTCTCATTGATCATCAGCTGGCACAGACATAATCCTCTCTCTGGAGATTTGGAGGTTATAATTTTGGAGGTATAAAGTATTTTGGACGTATAATCAAAATGTGTTTCCTTATACAGGATATACAGGCGAGGCCATTACTTCTGAGTGCAAACCTGAGAACAAGGATCAAACTATAGACTTTTGCACGGTCAATTTATTTATTAATAATGCAAATCAAATTTGTTCAGTAAGAAAAAGTGATGACATTCAGTGTAAAACAATGCACCTTATTTTGAAAGGGTTGCTAGATAGATGGGGTTGTACACAACGCAACACAACCATGTTTTGATGTTAAAGTAGATGACTGACGGCGTTATCAAGTGGCTCTTCCCTATCAAGTTGCTCCCTCTAGTGGAGCAAGGAGTGTTTGATTAATCACTCCTGGAATAACAGTTCAATTGATCTCAAATGAGCCCTTTTGTAGCGGCATAAACACCCAAGTCTGTTAAGAAGAGGATGGAATAGTAGCGAGTCCTCAAAATGAAACACTGTAAAAAGACAATGAAGAAAGGAAAGCCGAATCCAGGCAGAGCCTTCGGTTTTCCTGTGTTTATGTGCATACACATGAAAAATGAAAATACGGTTTTAGATTCATACCACCTGGGGACTATTAAGTTAATTTTGATTTAGCTGCATCTGGGGAGTCATTAATTAGCCAATCAATCGCCTGCTGCTATGACAGGGCGCCTGGGCTGTAGGGTGCGATGGAAACCACAGCTGGCCATATGTAAATGGGAATTAATTAAGAAGCTTACGTTTCAACACCCGTATTTGGACTGAAAACATTCTCAGGACTGCAAGTCAGAGCAGGAGAGTCTCCACCACCCTGCTGTGGTCACATCCCATCTCTGTCGGACAGAATAATTTCACCTCATTACCTCTGCCATGTATAAATAGAACTCTTTCCACCCACCGGCTCTTTAACAACATGTGTTCTTTAAACACCTACAATTAACCCCTTGTGACTACAGCCTTGTGTCTACCCCCATGTAGCCTGGTACGTACTAAGCCACCCCCCCCCCCCCCCCCCCCCCACCACCCACCACCACCAACTCAAGTCCCAGTGGATTACACCCCACTCTCGCTGAACCCATACACCCCATTCATGCTCAGCTCGGTCTATTACACCTCCAGTTTGGCTCATGTTCATTAAACAGTCATATATCTTGTGTTGTGTTTTCCCTCCTGCAGGATTTATTGGATGACTGATAGAATTTACAATGTGTCTTGAGCGGCACGAAAACTGTCATGACGATCCATACAGGCACCGCACGGAGAAAACCATAAGCCACTCGTGGCTCGGCGCAGCGGGACACCTACCATGCATGCACGGACAAAAGAGTTTACTTGCAAAATGCAAGGTTTTTGTTTGAGCAGGCACATTATCAGACAGTTCTGTGTGCAAAGTAATAAGCTCCATGGCTCTCAGCAGTTTATTTATTGTAACATATCCGACTGATGAACTGCCTAACGTTACTGCTCTTCAGATAGAAAGATGTATGTTCTTTTCCAAAACCCACATCTCAATCCCTCAAATTTGGAGATTTGCATTAAGGGTCTCTTATGGTGCAGATGAGGTAAGTGTGGCCATGCACAATGGACCTTTTGGATTGTGGAATATTTCTTTTCATAGCTGGGTTAGCCATAAAACAAAGTGACTGACAAATGAAACATCAATTCCTTCTCCTCTGTAAATTTTTGTAAAATAAAATATCGATTTCACCAGAAATTTGAACAGAAATTGTCAGTTTATTTTAGATTTCCTCCTCGATCCTCTCTTCAAACGCTGAAATGTGGCTGAGATATTGCTCCTGTAACAGTCTGGGGGCTACCTCGCTTCCTCCCTGGTAGCAAATAATTCAGTCAAGTGCTACCTCAGAAAAGGTGAAGCTCACAATGGATTTCTCAGACATTCAGCACGAAACCGCAGTTTTCCTCACTCATGAGCACCACCTATAATCACTGTGTCAGACTCCGGCTCGGCACTGACCTCACACAAGTTGTTTTTGGACCACAGCAGGTACCACACCAGAGGCGGGAGTCACCCCTGCTAAAACTGGCACCATCGGGGACGTTTCTCCGGACTGATTTAGGTGAAACAGCCCATTGCGCTATCGGTGTTAAGTAGCTGTTTTTCTTTTTATGTTTTGTTTTTGTTTTTTTTTGGGTAACTTCTCAGCTGTGGTATTCAATGCAAAAAATGTGATAAAGACCCGATATTCCTTGAGGAAACTGTGGGTTTAAGCATAACTTGAATGGGGGACTTGCACTGTAAAGTACCTGTTCAGTGGTTACCAGCATTTGGAAAAACTGTCCTGCTTTTTATATCAAAAAATATTGGAACAGTGTAAATACTTTGGTTTTGTGAAGCCAGTCATGATTCCTCGCTAATGTTGATGATAATGAAATTTCCATCCCGGTTGTGGTATGCGTGGCTTTGTTTGTTTGAACTTGTGCTTTGGGGTAGAGGAGCATGACGTTGAAATATTTTCTGCTGTACGATCTGGTATGAATGAACATCATTGATGAGTTCCAACTATGCAGACTTGAGCTGGGATGACATATTTATCTGTCTACATCATGTCCCACTCACAGTGCAGAAAAGCAGTCATGTGAGGAAGAAGGACAAACAATGGCCAATGTGTGCAGGTCTCCTCCATGACCAAATTAACCTGTTAATCTGCAATAATTGGCCGGGAGCCCCTACCGACCTCCCAAGAACAGCCTTCTGAATATGATTTCTGCTCCCAACAAGTTCCTATTAGGCCCTGCTAGCAGCACCCTGCTAAAGAAATGCATAATTTATCCTCATTTGTGGTAGTTTGATTCAACAAAACTTTGTTTGGGGAGTATGGTCCTCGGACTTGACCCTGAACTCACCAACAACATGGGTTCCGATTGGTTAATAATGTAGCTTAGGTGATTGTGACTCAGTGTTTCACGTTACACATTATGATTGATCAAAGTAGTAAAGATGGAGATGGATGAACCTTTGGCTTCTAGGGCCCTGGAGCAGTTTTCCCGTTTCCCTGTTTGGTAGTTCAGACTTAATCTTCCCTCTCGACCACGGTTTCCCAAATTAAGCCGAACACTGGAGAGGATTCTCTGCTTGTCCGGCTGTGATTGCTTCCTACTAAAATCTGTCCCAGCAAAGAAAGAAAAGTAAAAGTAGAAAAGAAAAGAAAAGAAAAGAAAAGAAAAGAAAAGAAAAGAAAAGAAAAGAAAAATAAAGGCATGGATTTATTGTGAAGGGTTCCGAGCAATAAGATTATGACAAGGTTTGCGTTAGCAGTTCAGGGGAAGTGCCTCTCTGTGCTGAGCAGTGGAAAAAGCACTTGCAGCAGCCCGGTGTGGCTTGACTTATAGCAGTTGCACAGCTCAGTGTCACTGACTCCCCACAGTGGAAAAACTCTGTAACTTCATTTTTTTCCCCCTTTACTTTGTAGGGATGTCAGGATTTTTTGCAATCTTTTCATACAAAAAAGCAAAAGTCTCCAGAGTTTCTCCAGATTTTGTGATATGTGACATTATGGCGTCACACCCCAGCGTCACAATGAAACATGAAATATTGAGGAAACAGAAAACTTTGTACTTGCACTCAAAAAGCACAAACAATACATGATGGTTTCACAAAATAAAATGATCATGTATTCTTTGAAGACACATTTTTTGACCATTTTCTAAAAAAAAACAAAAAAAAAACATGCTTTTAGACATGAACAAATACATTTTGATATAATTTCATGCTTTTTTATGAGAGTTATACTTTTCTGTATTGAATATCACTATGGTTACTCATCTGGTGCTAAAAAGTGTCTTTGAAACGCAGATAATTTCTGATTGTGTCTTGAGTACTTCTTTATTTATTCTTTTTTTGCCTAAAGTTTAAAAACCTACAAATATTTATTCAAAACTCCGACTGAGTTCCATGAAAAATCTTGTCAAACCTCCAATTATAGTGATTTTTTGTTTTTTAAACACTCCAGAATAACTTACTGTGACAAGCCCAATTATGAAGTAAGAAGAGCGGATCAGAAATGTTCATGCAAGACAAAGTGATGCAAACGGTGAAATCACTTTGGCCCGTGTTAATTAGGCCATAAAATGTTATGTGATTAAAGTCAAGGCGATGTCCAGATTTTGGCTGCACCCAGCTGATGCTTTTCAAAAATCTTTTGCTCACCTTGCAAGAATCTTTGCATACCACTTCACAGTGTCTTTGGTCTGATATTATAAATGTTCAAACTGATTTTTTTAAGTGCCATTTTTACCAAATAGTGGTATAGAGTTTATAGAGTAAACTACAGCATTAACGTCTTTATTCGAGGAAGCGATAGACGCGTTAATATGAATAAAAAAGGTCACTGTGGATGTTGGGTGAGGTCATACTTTGGCTGCAGCTTCTCATACATAAGTCTAACGGCCATATTCTTTGTTGTATTTTGGTTTCCACCGTCTTCTCTCCTGTCAGACTTACGCAGCCTCTTGGTTTTCATGTCAGACACTGGTGGGATGATATTGGCTTAATGTCTCCGCTCCAAAAGATGTGGTTGACTTAAAACATTCAAAGGAAGCATGTAAGCGTTTGGCCTTGCTTTGGTTAAATAAAAGGATATGGTTTCTGCAGTAGTGACAATCTCACATTATGTATACTTTATATGTGTCATTGTGATAGTTTACCTGAACTGATGGAAATTAATGGTGATGTGTCACTGTATCCAAGGGGCTTTTAGTTTATATATTTTGACTTGTGATTATGGCCTGCACAATCACAACGTTTTTCAATTCTCTCCCAACCGTAGCACGCGATCATGTTGACTTTGTGGTTTTCTTAAATTGGACTCTGGCTCCAGGTGGCTGAGTTTCCATAGCAACCTTTTAGCCTTATCTGCTACTGGCGAAGTCAAACAATAAGGTCTTTCACTTTCCTCGGCTTTTGCTTTGCTTTTCCAGGGAGCAAAACTTTCGATGGTAAGGGTACCTGTGCGAATATGAGCCGTATTTTAAAATCGGCAAAACAATAATGTTAAATCTGTTACAAGTAGCTGGCGTCTCAAATGAATACCAGTAATAACAAATGTCTGGGGGTGTATCTGTAAGGGGAAGGGTAGTACTTGCATTTCTATCTAGTCTGTAAGACCTTGTCCAGTCATCTTTTATTCATCAGACCATAAAAATGGATGTTTAATGCAAAAAAGAAAGAAAAGTTTTATCAATGTTGCACATTGTGATAAAACACACGAATCCACATGCCTTTGAGTTAAGTGTATGTTTGTATAATGCACAACCATCACCAAAAAACAGTCCTTTTTTTTTTCTTTAAATAGAAACTTCACAGTTTGAGTTATTAGCTGTGTGTACGCAGTGAAATAATTCTGGTACTGCCTTCCTATGAGGGTTATCCTGCTTTATGGAGAGTAACTGAGGGGAGGACATTTCCTGAGGTGCTGAAATGACTCGGTGACATAATGTACAGCTTCTCTGATGGATGTTACTGTAGCCACATTTCCTTTCGGCAGTACAGCTCAGTTAAGCCAAGACCGGGTGAGTTTAGGACAGTAAGCCCTGATCTGGCTTCTGTTTCCACTGCCAGGTGTGCCGGCTAGATGGCTGTAGATACCTCTGCTGTGTGAAAGCACATCACCCCCACGTTTCTCCTGTCAGTAAAACCGAGGAGAAGAACTCTGTAAGGAAAGAACAACAGCGGAGAAGGTACGGTTCAACATATATTTTTTCTTCCTGGCATGAAGAAACTGACCTTTACAGGAGGAAAGACTTTCAAATCTTGTGTTTAAGTACGTATGTCTTATGAAAGGCACAATATTTTTGTGAATGAGGTGTTTTTAGGTCCGTCTCAACCATATGACGGGTGCCACAAACTAGGTATTAGGTATTTTTCTGCAACCTTTGATGATGAAAACACATCTCTTGTACTTACCTGTGCTGCACTGCTCGGTGGAAATGGGCTGCAGGTTTCTTCATCAGGAGATATGGCCGGCAGTGCCTGCTTTTACTCTTTTTGTACTCCCTGTATTCCATGTTTATAAATGTATACTTGGAATCAAATTATTAATTTATTTGTTATATCTTAATTCATGTATTTTGGGTTCCGGTGGGTTTTATTTAGCAGTTGAAGATGGAGGCCACTGCTCAAGGGTCGAGACTTAGACCTGGGCCTGCGACAACAATAACTCTTACCCTCCCAAAATGAACTTCTAAAGTCTCCCATTTTTCAGCAACAGACGCATTTAGTTGAGGATCAGTTTATTATGTTAAAAAAAAAAAAAAAACGTTTCAAAGCATGAGCACAAAATGCTCATTTTACCAGCCAAAACAGGTCACGACAGCACCGCCTCAAAAACATCAACCGTCACAATGATGAGTGCAGCCGCTGAGATTCCCTCCTCATTGACGCTGTAATAATATTCAGACTATGTCAGCACAGCGATATGAAAACAAATTAGGACAATGATTAATGAACACCTTTAACTGCTCCCAGACTGACCATGGTGATGGGACTCCCAGTAAAGGCTGCCTCCTGCCCTCAGAGCTGACGTTAACCCTTCCACCATCAACACCGATGCTCCCGAGACTCTCATCAATCCAGCGCTGACAACTTTTCAGTTCAGTCTCCCTATCTGCTCTTTGTAGGCCTCAGTTTCCCTGCTGTAATGCCATATAAGTTATTAACTTCAGGGTTGTATTTTTTAATGCCTCACGCAGAGAGTTAGTTTATACTGTTTCTAAAGGATATTATTAATCTAACTTTTGCTCTCCAGATCATTTCCTTGCATTTTTGGCTGAAAGGACATTCTGCTTCAACACATTACATTGCTAACATGTAAATAATCAGTGTCCACACAAAAACTTCCTCGTTGCAGGATCCACGTGTGCCAACGCTCAGCATTTATTTTGATTTGTATCCCAGGTGGTAATGATCCTTCAGCACTTGAGCTGAATGCAATCAAATTGGGTTTGTGTCTGTACCAGCTAAAATAAATCTTTGTCTGCTCCAGCTGGCTGCCTCTTGGTCCTCCCCGGTGATACTGTACAATAAGACCAAGCAGCAGGAGGGATCCACTTGGCCAGAATGCCGCGCTCTGCGCTGACAGCAATGCTGGAGTTGATAGAAGCTGTGTGTCAGCACTCGGAGTGCCCTCAGAGAGCAATGCCGGTGGCCTTAACAAGGATGTCTTTCTGCAAATCACTCACTTGGCAAATATACAAAAACTGTCTACTGCCTGGCAAGAGGGTTGTCCATCAGTGCTTTAAGTCCCAAGGTGACAGCTTGGGTAATTGCAAGGCCTAAAAGCTCCATTTGATTTCAAAGGGACACCTCGCTGCCTCGATCAGATTCTCGTCTGTCCGTCCGTCTCTCATCACGCAGCGTCCCTGCACGAAAGTTACAGGCACTTCTGATAGTCTGCTGTGAACAGCTTTCAAACACCTGTTATACAGCAAACTATTTAAAGTGAAAATGAATTTTTATACATCCTCAAATATAAAGTCATAATATTATCTGTAAAAACAGAAATAGAGACTATTTTTCATCTGTTAATGAGTGAGAAATCAGAACAGGCCTGAGAGCGTGAAGCTTTAGGGGAGCAAAATATTTTTTACAATAAAAGGTAATTACTCACATCCATCACCCTGATTATTAATGGAAATCTTTCCCCTCCTCAAGGCAAGCTGTAAAATAATATAAACATTTACCCATAACCCAGCTACACTTTATTACTAAAAAACACACCATATTTGCTCAACCTGCAGCTCTTTTCCAAGCATGTATTATGCTGTAATCTCCACATTTTACAGTAATAGGCTGTAAGTGTAATAAAGAAACACCAACGGCACATTTAGCTGCATGGGAAAACCCATAAATCACAGTGTGTCTGCAGAGTGACAAATTCATGATGTCATCAACGCACCATGCCAGAGCTGCATCTGAGCATTGGCTGGTGTGTTGAACTCGTACAGTACCTACAGGAGAGTTCATTTGGAAATGGGCTCCTGCACAGGCGTGGCACAAGACAACAGACCAATCGTCCAACGCTTCAAAACATTCAGGTGCAGCAGCTTCTGCATTTCAACGTACTGGTGGACAGTCATTTTTATTTTATTTTAAGTTCACGGTGAACTTAGAACAGGTGTCAGAGTCAGTTGAACCCTTTCAACAGGAACTTTTGACCTTCTCAGAGAATCAGAACTTTGCAATTCGAAACTTGGGTCAAATTCAATACATTCAATATCATTGAAAAAAAAATGTATCCTGCTAAAATTCAGTTTGCATCAAAACATTTCCTCGATATAATCCCCCATCCTGAGCATGCATCAGGCGACAGTGGAAAGAAAAACGTGCCTTAAACAGGAAGAAACCTCTGGCAGAGTCAGTACTCACTTTCTTAATAACTTCCTTGATTTAGTGTTGACTTAGGGCTTTGAAAGTGAGCAATTAACAGTTTTTCCTCCCCTTTTCTTTTAAAAGTAGTATTTAAGTTTAAGTTAGTTTATTACACAGCATCTAAGAATAAATGTATTTATATTACGTGTCTTTCAGAGGATGCTGTATCTAAATTTCAATGACTCGATTGTATCTTCATTCTACTTGCTGCCATCTGCTGGTCCAGAGGATGGGAGCTTCCTGAATCCTACTCCTGCAGAGCTTAATTATCTTGTTGATAGAACAACGGCTTCGATGTGCACAATGTTGGACATTGCTGTCCCTCTGAAAAAGAAAGTAAACAGTCAGAGGATGTTGGCGCTGTGATTTAATTCACACCTGCGGGATTTAAAGCAGACTTTTAAAAAAAGCTGGAAAAAAAATAACGTTTCGATAATTTAGAAGAACCTTGCTTAGTTGATAGTATATTTTTAAAAAGCCCATTGCAAACCCAGGACCGCTTATTGTTCATCATAAATAGAAGAGAATAAACCCAGTTTTTGTTCAGCACTGTAGCAAAGAGCTTA
Organism: Xenentodon cancila; assembly: GCA_014839995.1. Lineage (NCBI taxonomy): Eukaryota > Metazoa > Chordata > Actinopteri > Beloniformes > Belonidae > Xenentodon > Xenentodon cancila. The sequence goes on along the minus strand of CM026214.1, from coordinate 11,112,369 downwards.
CTCTCAGCAGTGATAACTTCTTAAACGTGTTTTCTATTACATTTTTTTCTATTACAGAGAAAATTTGATTTAATTTTTGATTTAATGAGCTCTACTCTACTTTTCTTTGTGCAACAAGGTGCACTGTTGAGTTTCATGGCTTTTGGGCTGATTTGGGCAAAAAAATTAGCAGTGACTCATTTATGGCCGATTAGAGTCTTGGTCTCTTTTCCTTTTACAATCAAAAGGCACAACATCATAACTTTATTGTCTTATATCCCTTAAACATTTCAGCATTGGAATACCAGCCAAAACAAATATTCACTCATTAAGTGCAGACAGCTCATGAACAACAAGTTTATGTATAGACCCTCTGACATCCTGTTATTAATAGTCTTTAAAAGCTTACAAAGGCTCCAGTAGAAGTTGCCCTTAATTTTGGGTGAGGGAATATTAAAATGAGCAATCCCACCCTAGTAGGTGGTTACAAATGACACAGAACCGCAGGGCAAATTTTCCACTCAGCACTCCACCAGCATAAGTGTGACTACTATACAGACAAGAAATTATACAGAAACAAAATGAAACATTTCTAAGCAATATTTACTCTGCAGCACATCTCATTTAACTGGAGAAAAAAAATCACTAAATGAACAACTGAGCTGGGTGTAGGAAAATGTAATAAAAGCCACAAAAATAAGGGGATACAAGGTCAAATGGAGACACTGGCCATCCTGCTGGTGTACAGAATGATCTTTTAGGATTTATCTGAGACAGTATGGGAGCTTCGTTACTCATGCAGGTGTCAGATCTGACACGCTCAGATTCATGCTCACCCAAACCTCCTCTCTGCTACTTTCAGACATGTTTATTTGGAAATGCGCCATAAATCCAGAGCTTTTGGGCAAGCAGAGGTGGACCTGGTTTTGGTGCAGGAGGGCCGTCTTGCTCCAATGATAATTTGTGGTTTGTTGCATGTTCGACTGCCTACAAAGGGGGTTCAGAGTACCACTGGCTCACTGCGCCTATGGCCACATTGACTCTGAATAAAGCCAACGACTCTATTTTTTTTCTAGTGAAGAAAATGTTTGAATGATATAGTTATTCTCTGAGTTTTATAATCAGGTTATTCTCTGAAATGAAAGGATCTTTTATTTTTATGGCAGTTGTTTGGGGAAGGGACCTAAATCACATCCCACCCATTCTGTGTCTCGTGCCTATCAACCTCTGCTCGCTTGCTGGTCAACGCTTTGGACAAAAACAATTTCCTACCGACACTCCTTCATCCACTCAGTGTTTATAAACTACCCTGTGTGGAAGAGCTCAGCTAATTTAAGAGCCATGCTTATGTCATCTGTTGAACCTCATGCCCCGGCGCTCTGATCGGAACTGCTATAGGTCAGAGGTCACTGTCTGGCTAGCCTGGCTTATCAAAGCTGTGTTTATTTAAAGTCTATGCACGCCAATGGGAGACAACAAACAGAAGGACCACAGGCTATGAAGCAATTTGGTGGCAAATCCTGTTTGGGAATACAGATTATGGATATTTCTGACTGTGGAAATGTCAGCATTGTCATTCTCAATCCCGGTGACGACGCCTTGCTTTGCTCAAAACCGCTGTAAGGCGAATGTGCTCCGGCACCTTATGACACATACAGAGAAGGTGCAGATGGACCGCACTCGGCTGCATGATAAAAGACCTCTCCTGAACGTAAACAACCGCTCTTGATTGGCACTTACATGAGCTACTACACATCTGACTTTGATATAACCTGTAATTAAGCCTGGGTAGTCCTCGGTAATAATTACAAAGCGTCGCTAATGCACTTACAGCCAGACTGAACAAACAATCCAGAACCACAATGCATTACGTTAGTTTACCAGATGCTTTCATGCAAAGCGACATACAAGTGAGGAAAAGTAGGGGGCCGCGAAGTGAAATTCAGCTTCTCGTAAATGGACATTGTTGTGTGTGTTGTCTCGGATAGTCGGGAATAGAACCAGCATCTTTCTAATGTCCAATTTTCTTCAAGAACTGATTTAAAATCCCAACTCAAAAGATGTTAAAAAACAAAAAGTGCTCAAGAGATGCTGCAGAAGCAAAACAGCACTTAAGGGTTACTTCAGATAAAGCATCCGCAAAGTAAAATGTGATATAATGAGTCACTCCATCTCAATTCTCCTCCGGCCAGATGAGAGAAGTTTGATTTTTAGACCTTTTGCTTAAAATATTTTTAAGAGAAGAAGGCTACACCTTTGACACGTCATTGTCTTGTTGCAGGCTTTCATTTTTTAGGATTTTTTTGTCAGTTTACAGTTTTAGCTGTATTTTCTTTTCTTTTTTAAAGTAGTCTGTGTTGCATCCAATTCATGCTTGTATTGTACTATAAAATGCAAATAGTTTACAACAGCAATAACATCTCAAGAAGTTTCAGTATGTATACTGTGTATTAAATATAAGATTCAATACATGTGTTTTAAATGGTTTAAAGATTTATTTTTTTTAGAAACATGGTTTTATTTCGGTCCGGCTCAACTGTGACCTCACCATGAAGTCATTTGGTTGTGCACCGCCGCACATAACCTTAGGAAAGGGGAGGTGGTAACCACGCTTGACCCAGCTTTGTTTTCCTACCAGTCTGAACGTCCACACGTGGGTGTCAGGGATGGCTCGGGCCTGGTTTATTTACTCTCATCGTTGGATCTGTGGGAGCTGTGTGTGGCCTCCGGCCCCTGTGTTGTAAAGGCCCCGCCAGAGGAAGCGTAACGTTTTACAGTACTCTCCGCTGGTGACAGATGCAGCCCCCAAGGCCGTTGCAGCTCAGGCACAATGGAGAGAGATTTCAGACATCAGTTATGACCCGCGTTTAAGACATAAGAGCAGCAACCAGATGTGTTGGCTGCACGGAAACTTATGGATGCACTCGCTCTTAACCATGTATGACAAGTTTAGATGACAAATTGACCGCAAACAACTAATATTTCATTGTATGAAAGTGTTTGTAACTGATATTGGACTTTTATTTCCAATTGCCAGGTTGTCCTGCTCATATATGTTTAATGCGAAACGTCTGCCTGACCAGAGGTTTAACATTCCCTCTAATAACGAACAGATCCATGTGGAGCTCAGCTGCTACCGCTCTACATGAGAGGTGAAAGAAAGTTTCACTCTTTCAGCTCAACTTTACTCCCTTTCAGCCAACAATATCTGATCACCCGGGCGCTGCTGGATTGATTTTAGCCGATCTCCACTTCCACTACCTGCTGCGGCTGTTTGGCAACGGACCCATGCTTTTATTATTCAGTGGCAAGTCCTGACTCTGTGTCATTACGGAGGCCTGAGGGAAGGGGTTGGAATGGGGAGAAGGGTGGGTGGGGGGCTAAGATAAGTTCCCCTTTGTGAACACACAAGGAGGCAAAAAGCAGACTGTATGTGGCAGAAAGGGGATCACTCAGGTGGCTCCACGGTTCCTGGCGCGTGGCTCTGAGGTTTTCCTTTGGTTAGCACGCACACTGCTCCCTGTTCACAGCTACAGATTTGTGCTGTATTGTATGACCGCGACCTGCTCCGTCGCCACACACACGCAGCTGCCATAGGGAGAAACTGAAAAAAAGATAAAAATGAATAAACTGTTGGTTCAATTACAGGACTCTATTTCACAGAATACATGTACAATGGTGTGACTTTAGTTTGTTAGTTGCCCCTTTTGAGACGTTTTAGCAGCCAAATCCAAGATAAGCACCAAGCGTTGCTCCGTTTGAAGAGCTTGCACTTGGATACGCTGGAAAATGACTGAATTAAGACAACAACATGAAGAAACAACAAAAAAAAAAAAAAACAGCATGAAACTTCTTGACGTGGAGGAAGCCAGCCAAAATGTTATGAAGGTCTACTTTTAACATTCGCTACTAACTGTCGCACGCTCTCATTGCCTCCTATTCTAAAGGGCACGAGGGCACATGTGGTCCAAATTATGTTACATGATGCAAAAGGAGCACTGCGGCAAAGAGAATCAATGAAGCATGAAGCTTTGCTATGTTCACTTTTTGGTCCCATCATTCAGCTCACGGAAGGCGCCTTTCTTAAACTCACAGCACCGCTTCTGTTATAAAACGTTAGCTGCGTATAATAGTTGTTATCGTAATGGATGTTGGCCCTTTAAATAAATGGAAACCAAAAGCTGGAACTGAGCACTCGGTGACGATTTGAAAAAAGCGTTTCACCTCGCTATCTTTATGCAGCTGATGTGAGCCCGCAGCAGGAGTTTGCTTCGTTTTTTTCGATGAGGTTTGGTCCGCGACGCCCAGGATGATAGTGGTGCTCCAAATAGGTCTGCCACCCTCACCGAGCCTTTCAGCACCTTCTGGCCTGCAAAAAGGGACTCTTTGTTCAACCGTATGCTTGTGACGTCCACTCAAGTCCATGCTTCCATTAGCAACAGTCTGCCAAATAACCAGGGATTGTGATGGGGCCTAATATCCACTGCATATGTTGTATTTACTTAAGCAGGAATTAAAAAAAAAAAAAAAAGCCTGGCTGGAGCTTACAGACACAAGACTACACTTATAACTCACCTTAGTCACACCAAGAGGCTTTTACAAGACTTATTGACTGATTGATTTAACTAAGGTTTCTAGACTTAATATTTAGAAGCACGTGAGTTAAATTTGGCTGACTGATTTAAGAATTGTTTTACAAGAGTGCATGCAAACTGATTCTTTGTTTTATTCTGAGTCTGCCGTGTTAATCATGGTCCTAAACCTGAAATAAATCCTGTTCCGCAGCTGACCAGCAGCACGTTTTGACTTTAAAGTTTGTAAAATCATCCAGCTACGCAGACTTATAGTTGAGTCAGCAGACCAGGTATTCTGAAGGTGTTTTATTGCACATGAAACAGAATTCCTAAGTAAACATGAAAGGCAAACTTAAATTTCCCTAAAAGGTACTGACTTAGCAACACCCCTGTATTTGATTTTACCTGCGGTATTTTTTTATTTTTTATTTTGACTGTCTTGATATTTCACGGCCATGTTAGCAAATAAAGTGTGCCAGTGTTTTGCTTATTTTACTTGGCTACAGGGACACAGATTTCTCTTATCACGGCTGTCCTTTTAATCACATTGTCCCCACTAGAAAGTAAATTCCCGCAGTACAGGAATTGAATCCAGGCTCCTTATTCAAAAAGGTCCAGACAGACTGACCTGCTGGGCCAAGCCTGCGCGTATCTGGAAATAAAGCAATATCCAAACAGCACTTTTAAAATAAACATTTGTGCTCCGTCGACTGAGCTGGCACATGTTCTCCTGCACTGTCTCTATGTGAGGAAATTTAATACATATGTCTCTTCATATTTTCATGGGCTATAATGTTGGCCATGTGACATCAAATCATCATGTAATAAGCAGTGATGAACTCTGAACTTCCTCGTGTCTACTCAGAATCAAAAATAATCTACAAGCTGCTTTTTGAGGCACTATTTTCTGTTCCCTCTGCACATGAAGGTGCACTCCAGTGCTGTAAACTAATTATGCTTGAGGCTGAGGAAAGCACTTGGCTTTTGACATTTTACTGGAGGTATTTGTGATTGGTATGAAAACAGTTTTAGAAAAATCTCAATAAATGCAGTTTTACTCCAGACAATGAGAATATCCTTGTCCCGCAAACACATATGAACAATAGAGAAGTATGAACCTCATTTAAGCTGGTCGTACAGAAAGGCTAATGAGTCAGCTGGTGGTGCTCTGATTCATGGCAACATGCATAACTTTGCTCACAAGTTTACATCAATGAATGACATCTAAGAGCTTGTAGAAACTAAAAAAAAAAAACTAAAAAAAAACAACAACCTCGGCCTCATCAGCATGACTCCCAAAGCCACCTTCGGTGTTGTCCCATGTCTTTTTGGTTATTTGGAGCTGGTTGCTGTTTATTTTCACTTTCACAGCCTTTTTTCTGTTTGCGCTGCAAAAATGGCTCTCATCAAACTTCCAGGGAAAAACAAACAGCTGGATGAGCTTTATAAGTGGACTTTTTAAACAGAAAAAGACTGTATTTTCTTCAAGACAGGAAACCCAACCAATAGTCCAGTGTTTTTATGTAAATCCTGAAAGCGTTATAAGCATTATCTCTGAAAAGGATGATGATACTGATGACACGTGTTCCAACAAACATCTCCGTCTCCTAAAGACTCCTTAATAACATGCATTTACTGAGTCCCTTTTTTCCTTATGCTCCTTTACTTACACTTTCCCTTATAAATCATCTGATCGTAGTGTGGCTTATTAATTAAACATCCATCCATCCATTATCTATACCCGCTTTATCCGTTTCCGGGTCACGGGGGTCTGTCGGAGCCTATCCCGACGCATATCAGGCGAAAGGCAGGGGTCCACCCTGGACAGGTCGCCAGTCTATCCAGGGCCACATACAAACAACCAATCACGCTCACATTCACACCTAGGGAGAATTTAGAAAGATCAATGAACCTACACTGCATGTTTTTGGACTGTGGGAGGAAGCCGGAGTACCCGGAGGAAACCCACGCAAGCACGGGGAGAACATGCAAACTCCTTAATTAAACATACCTTATAATATTTTTATACCATGCTATTTATTATTATTATTTATTTAACAAAAATGAAAACAAAACAAAAACCAGGTAGGTGATACGAGTTACCCCTGAATGCTGAATTTACGAGATTACGTTGGTACACTGGTTGGGTGCTTTCAGGTGTGCCTTAATACAATGACAAGAGGGAAGGATATAAGCAATGGTTTTAGAGAAACATGTGTTGAACATATGTCTGGAAAAGGGTTATAAAACCGTTCCTAAACAGCTTGTAGTTCAACTTTCCATAGTGGGAATGGTTTTTCTATTGTAGATAGCAATAGTGCATTTTCTTGGACTAACAAAAGAAAAAAAAAAGAAAAAGATAAAATAAGACTGAACAAGTATGCTTGTCTAGCAGGAGAAAATCTCTTCCTAAAAGCAACATAGAAACACGACTCAGGTCCTACATCTGAACAAACTGCTAAAGACTTACGCAACATTTCTATTGCCATGTTTGACAAAAACCAAGCACAGCATTTTAGCAGAAAAACCTCATACCCTCTCTGGCTGATGATGTGGGGATATTTGGCAGCTGCAGGAACTGGGGGACCTTGCAGTCAAATGCTAAGCCATCTGTCTGGCAGCTAACTGGAAAGTGGGTCATGCAACAGGACAGCGACCTGAAGCACATCAGCAACTCTTTAGAGTGGCTGAAAACTAAATAATCAAGGCTTTGGAAAGACCTGGTAAATGAATAATAAAATGGTCTTTGAGAATGTATTTCTCTAATGCAAACATGACTTTAGAAACGGTCTTCTTGTTTAGGATCATTTATGGTACTGAGCTAATAACAAACAACTACCAAAGCCACCTACTTATTGTGAGCACGGTTCTGCTAATGAATGCGGGCCGGATTTAGGCATACTCCTGGTTGAACATAAATAGCCTCATTCATACCTGGGCATTCACCACAGAGAATATTTTGGTTCTGCCCAACAAGTTTCAGATAGTTAAAGAAAATCAGTGTATTTGTTTATCAGTGGTTTCTGGCCTGCTAACAACATGTCACAAGTTGAACATGAGTGTTGCTGTTTAACCACTGTGTTGTCGCCAGCATACCTGCAGGTAGATAGACGCCATGCATGCTGTCATTTTTAAGGCCCGGCGCTCACCTTTAAACAGGAAAAAAGAAAAAATTAATAAAAAAAAAAAAAAAAGGAAATATATATATATATATAGTATATGGAGTGTGGTCAGTTTTTCCAGTCTGCCCTAATTGGAGGAGATGAATATAAAACAGGTTTAATGCTTACAAAGCGCACTGGAAACTGAATACCTCACCTAGATCAGCGCACACAGCATTTCAACAAGAAACAGCCTCTTTATTCTTTATGGAAAACCATCTATTTCAGTAAACCAAGGCTGAGCCAAGCTTAGTGCAGGAATTTAACAGGAAATATTGATGAATCACTGATTGAACTTTTGGCTGTGCTTTATTTTCCTTTAATTCTCTTTTATTACACTGTCATTACACTGACCTATCCCCGAGCTCTAGCACACCATTAACTACTGACTGACAGCAATTAGGTTTTAAGTATTGTGTTTGAGATAAGACATTTTAAAGAAAACCACACTTATACAATAAAAATCCCTATTTAAAAAAAACTTTTTTTTGTTTAATCATCTATAAGCTCCCTGATTTCGGCAATTGCAAATAGCTATTATCATAAATACTTTAAATTATATTTGGTAATTTAATGGAAAGATCTGGAGGATTTTTGATTTTTGATTATATAAAAATTATATAATAAAACGTTAATCTAAAAGTCTGGTACTACCGCTTAGAACCACAATTTTAACAGTTTTTTTGATGTCATGCAAAAAAAAGCTGAACTTACACGTGTACTAAATCCGCATTCATCCTGTTATAGGTGGACTTTAGTGAATGAAAAAAAATGTAATCCAATTAATTGCTGAAAAATGATTCAGCATGCGTCTGCATGCGCATCATATAGTTTTATTGCATTTAAACGGTACATTTCAGCAACATTGCGACCTCTGCTCCTTCTTCAATTATGATCAGAAAACAATCCTCGCGCTTGGAAATACCTTATTGCTCGAAAGCAACTTTGAGATAGACTGAGATGAACTTACACCCCCTCTGCAGCCCTAAAAAGGATGGACCAGATACTTAAAAAAAATAAAATGTGTGGTTAGTAATAAATGACTGTCTTTCTCAGATAACTTGGATACAAAGGGACTATGTGAGAGTCCCAGTCATCCCACCATACTTAGAAATTGGGCTTCTTTCTATCAACCACTGCTCTGGAGCTCTGAGCTGCGGAGCACAATTATATGAAAACCTGGATGCTCTCTCTCAAAGGCTGGGCGATGTTATTGGAGTTTCCTACATAAACACCATAAAGAGCATTTTGAGTGATATTTGAGCCATACGGGGACGTAAAAGATATTCTATACTTGTGATAAATGAGGCTCCTAGCAGGATGCTGGCAGGGAAGACAGGTCCAATGTTATCTCACAGCACCCCGACATGCTGGACTTCTGAGGGCCTGCTCACGTGTGAGGGCCCATCGCATTACAGGCATCATCAATCACACCTATACCAGCTTTGACAAGCGATATAGCTTGGATGGATCTGACATAGCATTAAAAAAACCGGATCTCTAGATGTAACTGACAAACTCATGTTCTGACCAGAACTCTTCATAGAAAACAAACGAACATTTGCCATACTGTTGTAGAGGTAAAATGCCTTTAAATGTGCTTTCAAAGCTATACAAATAACTAAATATAAGATAAAAGTTCTGCATCTTGCTTATGCATCAGAGAGACTTTTATCTTTTTTTATATAATGAAGAAAAGTTACCAGTAATCCAATATAAGAACCTCTTTGTTATGATAATATGGAGGTTAATAGCAATCGTTACTCAAACGGGACTTCTCATAACTCAAATTGGAGAAATGTGGATTCTATACAAGGCACATTAAACCTTTACAAACCTACTTGTCTGTGCTGTAATTAGTCTCTGGGGACCTGCATTGCCATTTCATTGAGTCATATTATCCCTTCCAGTGCCGGACGCTTTCAAGGCTCGAGCAATCAATGCAGAGTTAATGAACCCAGTCTTGGGGCTCCTGTAGACCACTGGAGGCACACGTTGAGAGGCCCCAATACCTGCGAGATCATTTAAGGGTGAGATATTCCAAGTGGAAAAGCCTACTGGTGGCTGAATGGAAGTTTACAAGGGTCAGAACAATCGGGAGAAAAGCACACCTAATCTTTCAGGGGTCCACATGCGCAGTAACACTGTCAACACACAAGGGAGAGCAGGACCCCTGAGGGTCAGTGATGGGGCACAGCCCATGCCAGAGCCTCTCACCTTCTCCCATAAATCCTTAAAATCTGAACTCCCACTGAATGTTGTGAGAAGGTCAGGTGTTTCAGCGATCTCCCTGGAAAGGTCAGCACTGCACACATTCATTACTTGAAAGAAAAAAACTTCACACATTAGCTGAACGCTACCGGATTTTGATACAAGAAGACAGTTTCAACATATTTCCAAATGAACAAAAAGGCCCTTTGCTTTATGACTTCGGTGTGTTACTATGATCAATTAATGTTGCTTAATCGCTCTGCAACACGTTTTGTTTCTTTAGTTTGTGTCTGTCTGACCAACCAATTAACTGATCAATTATGGGTATTAAAATACAACGAATGGCTGCAGTGAACACAAAGGTCATTTATAAATCAGCTGCGCAACAGAAAGATGTTTAATTTCCATTCGGACTACCCATGTCGAAAAAACGAAACCACAAATGCGCGCTCGTAAGTTATTCCTGTTTTAAATAAAAACCTTCCACCAAATGGTCAAAGCACTCCAGTAAGGCTCCCAGCACACTGTGGCACATTGTGGTGGACAAATATGCGCTGTGAGCAAGGTGTGCTGAGGTAACGGGCCTCTGGTTTTTTTAAGAGGTGGAGCGTGCCTCTCCGCTGGTCCAGTGCTGAGGTTGCGGCTTCACAGAGGGATACGCGGCATTCTGGTTCAGTTTAGACTAAGCTCACGCTGTAGTGCAACTTTCTGGATATGGGAATGTAGGTACTGGAAGCTGGCATGGTGCATACATATTCATAATGACAAGCACACACAGGCCACACCACACAAAGACAGACAGACGTACACACAGACACATACACAGCAGCTCTGATGGATCCATTCCCAGAATATTTTGGATTTAAACCAGCTGCGTGAACTCTGTAGACTGTATGGAGGTTGGCCGTTTGGTTTGGCATTGGCAGCAGACTGGAAACAAGTCATGTGACTTCTGGGAAACATGGTTCCCACCAGCCTTATGTCTACATGCCAAACATGGGCGATAGCTTGCAGTTCTGCCTGCAAAGCGCCTACAAGAGGGGAAATTTCATACACGGTACATCTGCTGACAGTACAGGTATGCTGTTATACAATAATGTCCAAAAGGCTCAAACTACCACTTCTGTTTCAGATTTCTTTCAAATTTAAGAAGAAAGACAAAGAAGAAGAGGGGAAAAAATGATTAAAAAGAACATCACCCGTTTAAAAGTCGGTCTGTGCTCTTGGATTTCTGTAAAATCTACAAACGCGCTTCACTTCTGCTTTGGTGAAACTTCAAATTACTACAAGGTTGTGTACAATGCAAGAATTCAGGTTTTCTCAGACGCAGCGATACGATCATGTTCCAAAAGGTTTCTTCTGGTGTCACACATGCTTGGTTTTCATGTGCAACCGCTAAATATTCCAAGGTCAGGTGATTGTGGAGAAAAGGCCATGATAGTCAGCACTTCCTTGCCTTCTTTGGTCTTCCAATAACTTTTGCAAAGCTCCGAGCTGCATTTAAGCTCATTATCCAACTGCAATACGACTCCATCTCCGCAAAGATGCCAACCACAGGGTGTAGCATGTCTCTGAAGAGGAGAGAGTTACAGTACTTCTCTTTGGTCAGCAGAGAGTCGATTCAGTGCAGGTGTCCAACCCTACAGCTGGAACACTCCACCAGAACCAAATATCCCAACATGTCTTGCTCAGATTTTGGTGCACGCCTGTATCAATATCGCTTTATGCACATCTGTATTTACTACAACATGCCTGAAATGTAGCTTTCTTTTACATTTACAGTGATTTTACTGTGAACTTAAAGCATTAGGTAGTTGTATAAGGCACATCGATCATTTGTAATACTGTGTGTGAATGTACAAAATATATAACAAAAACCACCTGATCATAGTGCGTCTTAGTATCACGGAAATACAACCTAAAACAATTTACAATGCATTTACAATTCAGGAAATCATTTCACTTTATCATTAATAAAGTAAAATGAGGTTAATGAAAATAATAATAATAATGATCATGTGGGCAATACTAAATAATCCTTTACAGCTTCTTTATAATTTAACAGGGTAAGTAGTAGTCAGCTGCTGCTGATCATCACAAGGTAGACAAAGCTCTGTAAAGGCAGATGTTTTAGCAGTTTGCAGGTCTGGAGAGTTAAGGTGTGTTAACACAATGCCAAAAGGGAAAGACATAAGTAAGGGTCTTTGAGAAGCAATTGTTCCACCACATAAATCTGGAAAGGTTTATGCAACCATTTTTAAACAGTTTGATATTCTACATTGAGAAGAAATACTCACAAATGGCAAGCATTCAAAACTGTTTATGGCAATGTTCCTACAGATGTCCCAGCAAATGTATCCCACGGTCATACAGCGCAATTCTCAGACAAATACAAAACAAATCATTACATCTCAGACGGGCCTCACTGAGCATGTTAAAGCTTAATGTCCTTTACAACACAACTGGAAGATGCCCGCACAAGATTCAGTTTACAAGATGCAACTGGCAGCAGAAAGGCTGAAAAGCAAAAGGATCACAGCTTTGGAAAGCCCACGTCAAAGTCCGGAGCTCATGCAAACTGAAATTCTGAGACTTGACCTTAAACTCTGTAGAAAATTATCAATGAACTAAGACAATGTTCTTAATAAGAATGGGCTAAAACTCCTCCATTGTAGTCTGAGTACGGGAAAAACTAACGTTGGTTGATGTCAAAGGCGGATGTAGAAGCTATTGACTCATGGGAGTACTTAGTATTGCCCACATGTCTTTATTTTCTTGAGTTGTTGTTAAAAAATAAAATGGCAACGTTAAAAAAAAAGTTATGTTTTGTCTGAGCTTGTATTAGTGAAAAACTAAAACCCAAAACTGTCTGATAATTCATGTATTTATTTAGTACCCCCAACAGAAAATGTTTTAAAGCACCGCTTAATGAAAGAAAACATACATACATACATAAATAGACTCTTCTATCCTGGGGAAGGTTTATAAATTGTATTTAAAAATATTTGTAAATCTTGAAACTGTGTCCTTATGTTAATCCCATAGTTTATAAAGTAAACACATTTATAACTGATGCATCAACGTGGCATTTGCGCTGAAAAAATGATCCAGAAGTACACAGCTGGTGTCCATAGTGGGATCTAAACTTTATAATGTTAGTCAGTCTCTAACAGTAAAAGCATTACTATAACAGACAATATGCAATAAATATAAGTAAAGCAAGTAATTATATATTTGTTTTTTAATGCATGCATTAGTGAGAGTCACAATGTGATATAACAGTACAGAAATCTTCATGTGCACATGCAAATCTCTCGGCTGAGAGAAACTAGCTCTGCGTTCACTGAGCGAACTGACCGGGTGAGTCAGTTTATAAATCTAGTCAGAGGGAGTGCCCATAAGAAAATGTTATGCTTACTTCACAAATACAATAATACCTCGCCTTTCCAAAGTGAGCTCAGAGCAGGGCGAACCTATGAGTGACTCCCCACACTTCTACACAGCACCAGAAGTTAAGAGGCACGTACACAAAAACACGCATGAAAACACAGGCTATTGTCAGATATCACTGTTCCAGGGGCGCTTTGTTTAGTGGCACCTTTTGGGTGACACATTACTGTTCGCAGGCAAGGACTGTTACTTAGCAAGCCACGGTGCCTCAGTCACAGAAGACAAAGACTGCCTTCATGTGGTGTTCACTCAGCCCTGGAGACTACTTCTGGTTTTGTGTGTCTGGAAATGAGAACGTGAGGTAGCAGCGAGACGCCGTGGACCCAAACTCGAGCACAGGAGTTCTTTGCACGTTTGACATTTACTGGAGTCGTTCTCTCCCACCTCAGCATAGGCTTTCCACGAATGCTTGCATGTCCTATCTGTTCAAAGCAGGATGGGATACTTGCAAAAAAAAAAAAAAGCAAAAACGTAGTGTGACTTCTAGTGTGTACTGATTTCCCTGAGCGGGACATGGTTTCAGTTTTCAGTCAATTCTGTAATGCCAAAGACAAGGCCATCACCAAGGTAACTTTCAGTTTCAACAACTAACAGTTTTAAATTGTGCAATCCAAAACCTTTCCCCATTCTGAACACCGCTAAGGAGGAAATATTCATTCCTTAATAAAACATAATTTAGTCTGCAGGCTGGAGCTGGAGTGCCTGCAAAAACAGATGTTGTCTTGTCATGTTAGCGATAGCGTGCACGAACCAAGGATCCATTTCATTCTGTTTACATAATGAAGTATTTCGCCCTCTCTATCGCCTGTCTCTCCCCTCAGTTTGTATTGAAATTGAGCCGCAGCCCATAGACACAATGTCGTCTTAATTTGCTAGACTGATTTGAGGCCTGGTCTTGAGATGACAATATTAATTAAGGGCTAATTAAAGCTGTGCAAACAAAAGATCGTATTCATATTTTCTCTGCAAAAGTAACCACATTAAACCAGATGAAGGCCAAGGGTGTGAGGCAGACCGGAGATGTAAGCTGCATGTACATTCCACCGTATACTTACGTTTGTGTATCTTGGAGTCAGCTGTCAGCCATTGTTGAATCATAACCAGGCCACCGGAGCAGGACAGGAAAGACACCAAAACCCAAATATATGACATGACAAACAGACAGTTTTGGCATTAACTCATAGACAACTTATATTTCAATTTTTATTACTATTATTTATATGTTTACATCTATTTTGCAAATAAAAAGTGAAATTAAAAGTATCAAAGTATTGTCAGAAGCTTTAGTTGAACTTTCAGTAAGCTGCTTGTTGATCAGGTTTAGGAAATAAAACTACACGGTTAGGGTTAGGAAAGCATTTTAATAAGCTATGTTATTATGGAGGCTTGTTAAAACTAAAACATGACATCACATTTTGGCACAGCAGATGAGTACAAACATACGTGTCAGTAAAAGCTCCCTATCATGACTGAGGATGCTCTGTCAGGGTATCTCTTTTTAGTCACTCTTTTGTAAACAGGTGCACCGACTTGACTAAAAGGTTTTGTTGGGTTTTTTTTTTGTTTTTTTTTTTTGTTTATTTTTCCTCCTGCAACTATCTTCGCAGGTCTCCCTTTAAAGCGACTCCACAACAGTAGTTCCGGCCTCGCTGAAGATCTTCCGCTTCTCTTTTCCGCTGGTTTTGATCTTGGTCCAGCTGAGACATCTCTTTTTCTCTCTCTGGAAGTGACAGAGGAAGAAGTGGGTGGAGGCAGCTGGCCTGATTGCATGAGACAGACTCTGTGGTGTTGAAATAGAGTCTGAGCTAATGCAGGGCTCAGCTCTGAGTAGCACCAGTTGTACTCAATAATGATAAAATAGCAGGTTTCTGGCTGTGCACCCACGCAGATTGGTACAAGCTGCATCAATGATGGTCAACGGTTCAGACTGATAATATGCCCCGTGCCCCCCCACTCCCCCACTTCCCCACCCCTCGATATTCTCAGTATCAAAATAAACAGTTTTCCATCAGACTGTAGCATTTCAGTGAAATTCAATGTTATTCAAATGGGTAAAATCCACCGTCTAAAGTCAAAACACGTATATCACAAGTAGAGTATATTCAGTATCTAGTGTACATTGGCATAACTGTCTATATTATGTAACCATTTGATGGTGACAGCCGAGCACACTAAGCCTTAACCTGTCCCCCCGTGCCACTTTTCTGTCCATCATCAACTGCATTTTGGGGCCAAAAACTGTAAAGTCACTGTTATTCTCAATTACTACACAACTGCAAAATCATAACATACACCGTGTTGGGTCGTAGCCATCCCAAATGCGTGCTTGTTTAATAAAGCAGTGGTGGGAAAGTGAAGGTTTTTGAACAGTAGTTAATGCAACTGATGTGATGTTGTTGGTGAGTTGGGTGGGCGGCATCTGGCAGCGGTGCAGCCCCTGTCGGTTTGGAGTTCCCCCTTGTTTATACTTTCGAGAGACATTGTGCTGGCCCCTGGGCCAGGTCTCTGAAGGACCCCTCTGGCTGCTGCTCCTGCTCCTGTCTTCTCACCCTGGATGCTTCATAAAAAATAAGCAGCTGCGGGCCTGGGACTGTGCTCTGCATTTTCTCTTACAACCCACTGTAAATGAGAGGGGAAGCTGCCCCAACATAAGCACCTCACATACAAACAGTCTGCTACACTTACTGTGTTACACATGAGCGGGCCAAACCCGTGTGGCATTTCTCACATGTGAATTATATAATGAACCAAGATCGAGCTTGTATTTGGTTTTGCATATGATATGTGATAAAACAACCTGTTTGGTCTACAACATTAAAATGTGGATGTCATATCTTTATTCTGCTCCACATCATCACGCTCCCACTTCCGTGTTTGCCAGTCTTGGCCAGTCTCCGAAGACGATGGACGCCGTCTGAGTTGAAGCTTCACAACACAAGAGACATAAATCACTTCTGGGTTTAGAAGTATCACGGTTACTGACAGGTGGATTCACTGCAACATTCAATGTCAATTCACTAAGAATTTAGTAGACGGACATCTAAACCCCTGGAGATGAACACATTTTCTGGTGGCGATAGGTGCAAGACGACGGATGCAAACTGAAACTGGAACTGAAACAACACCTTTGAAACTTCCTCCTTAGCAACATGAAAAAACCCTGATTTCTATATCAGTTTACCTGGATAACATTTTTTCCAGCGCTCATTTAACAACTGAAATGTTATTTGCCAGAGAGCTTTGTAAAACATGTGAGTGCTTCCCAGTACTCCCATCAACATTCCCCCTGGAGCCCAGCAGTGTACGCTGGCTGGAGGGTGCTTCTACGCTTCAGAGAAGTATCACAACCCTTACATCAGCGGAGGAGCCTCGGTTACGGAGCTGAGTCTGGTCTTTTCCTGACAGATGTAAACACACACAGACAAGTCAGCTCCATGCAGTCATGGGTTCATTTTCAGGCTTAACCCCCAGTTCACTGAAGCCACAAAGCAGTCATATAACGCACACAGACTGTAAAAGTTAGTCATATGCACCTTAGGAAGCACCTTGGGTATGATTCTCTGTCAGCCAAAGCTTTGAAAACGTTCCTCCTGTGGCAATCAGGCTGGCCATGGGCCTAAGCAGGTTTTATAAGAGTTCCCGATGACAGACTTTTAGCTGCTTACACTGAGCTGCGTGTGACCACGCTCTTCAAAACCGTGCAATCGACACTTCAACCAGACTGGATTGGGATAAAGGTGCATTTTATTCACTTTCACTATTGAATTCAGGTAAGGCTGCACAGACTCAGCGAAAGAAACTGACCACGAAATTAGATTCACTCTCTTCCTCAACTTTAGGACACATGTGGGGCATGACCTCTAATCTACCTTCCATCATTTCACAATTATTGCCACAGTGTGACTATTGCTCTTTCTGAGAGACACTGGAAGACCAACATGAGCTTGCAGTAGCTTAGACATATTAATGTGTTCCTTTCCCTGCTGACCCAAAATAGTTAAAGACCAGTTTGTAAGTGGCGGTTTATAAATCTGCTGCTTGAGGCTGTTTATAGGATTACAAAGACACCAACATGTAACCACTTATTGCTAAGTTTTTTTTATATTAAAAGCTATAATATGAGTTCTTTTGCCAGAAACTCTTATAGGACATGGGTTGCAACATGTGCAAAGCGCACAGACATCCATGCATGAATCCAAGTAGTTCCCCTGCTCTTTGTTTGTGGGTCCTCGTAGTTTAAAGCTTTTATCAATGCATGATGACGTCGTTTTGCATCAACATCTACATTTGTCTGCACAACCTATCCTGGCTGAGGCAACAAACTCTATCATGCCAGATGTGCAGAGGTCAGCCCACGCAGCCTCCGCAGGAGCTCGGGGGCAGGCCAGACATGACTGTTGTGCCAAAGATGCTTTTGAGGCTCCTTGAGGCCCTTTTTCCGACATGAACATCACTTTAGATATTTCAGCAGAGAATAGCTGAACAAAAAAAAAAAGGTAATTTGGTCTAATAATAAAAGCAAAAAAAGAAATACATTCTCCTTTTCAAAGTGCTGAAAATAACTCGGTGACCTTTATCTCTTTTTCTCATGAAGTGAAGAACTTGTCCACTGAGAATCCACTTCTCCCCCTCATTAAACTGTAGAATGCAGATGTTGAAACACAACATCTGGTGTTAAATCAGTGGGGAAATGTCTGATTGTATGTCTGTTTTTTACCTCTGTGTATGTGCATGTGTGTGTGTGTGTGTGTGTGTTTGCAGACCGTGAGTATCTACATGCGTACACCGGGCGGAAGCAAGGCCTCCAGGAATGTGATACACCATCCCACTCAGGAAGAGAGTCCAAGTCACACACTAGATAACACCCCAGTAGAGTCAGAGCAGTGGATGTTTAGTTAAGGCTGCATGCATTATGCATGTCCTCTCACTGTAAACGTACACGTGTCAAACAGCTCCCATCATCGCCACTCCACCCGACAGATCCGCTTCCATGCAGCAGGGGTCTGTGAAGGAGGCCAAAGCTCAGTTTTGGAATGGAAATCAGTCGTGACACTAATGAGGCCCGAGAAAAATGTCCTGGGATCCAGTTAAAATCACCTCACTTATGATACTCAGAAGGAGTTTTCTTTATATATCATATTGTTTTCGCCAGTTAAATAACCTTCCGTCCTGAGAAAGAGAAAGTGCACGCTCTTTCAACTGCAAGCTTTGTCTTATGAGACAAAATTAGTTCATGCAATCTCAGCTGTACGATAACTTGTGACATTCTAAACCGTGTCATTATTTGTTGAACCAACAACGTTGCCAAAATTCAGAAGCGGCGTGTAAAAAAAGAAAACTAAAAAACTAAGTACTCCCAATTTCTCAGTAGCTTCTAAAACCACTATTAACAGCAATAAATTGTAGTAATCATTTTCTGTATGATGTTATCTTTCTCTCACATTCATTGTGGAGGAATTTTGGCCCTTGCTCTTTATAATGTGGTTTTAGTTCATTGGAGCTTGCTGGCTCTCGTGAGGTTCCACCACAGCAGTTTAATCTGCTTGGGGTCTTGACTTTGATCGGGGTCATTGGAACACCTTGACTTTTTTGTTTTGTTTTTTATAATCTTGTAGCAGATTTACCGGTGTGCTTGGCATCACTGTCCTGTTGAATGACCTCATTTCATCTCAGCTGTTGGACAGATCGCCTCACTTTTGACTCTAGAAATCTTAGAAATTTTAGCAGAGCAGTTTATGGTTGACTGAGTGACTGTGAGGTGACTAACTCCTGTGGCTGCAAAACAACCCCAAATTATCATCCCTCAACTATAGCTAACAGCTGGCCTTACGTGTTCGGGCCGATATGCTGCTGTTTCTGGTGGGTTTTTTTGCCAGATGTAGTGCTCTACATCATGGCCAAAATTGCCTTCTCATCTGCCCTGAGGAGATTGTTCCAGAAGTCTTGTGGTCTGTTCAGACACATCATCGCAAACCTGAGGCATGCTGTCAGCTTCTTTTTAGAGGTCAGAAGCTTTTTTAAGAGGTTTTTTTTTACCATTAATTTTTCCAAACAAGCCATATGTGTTTGGTCTTTTTGTTGATTCTGAGCTCGGGGTGGACTTGAATGTCCACTCCTGGGAAAATTGGAACCTGTCATTAATATTGCAATGTAAAATCATTTTTTTCATTGGAGAGTGATGGAATTGCTTGGAAATTATTGTATAACGCTCACCAAGTTAAATGATCTGCAGCAACAACTGCTTCTCTAAGACCTTTTCTTATGTCTTTCCTTATTGGCATTGCGTTAACACCATAGAAAATAAAAAGCAATGGACGACGCATTAGGTCATGTGATCCACTGGTTTGTGTGAAGCGTTTTTGAAGCCAAGCGAGGAACTGCAACGAATCTGAGTTCAGCATGAGCCTGAACCCAGAAGTTAGATGGTTGGCATTCGGTTACACATACCTAAACAGTCCAGATCAGCAAACAGCCCAGATTTCAATTATTATAGAAGTGTTACACCTGCTGATGGGCACTTTATCGAGTGCATTTCTTTTACAGCACAAACTCATAAAGGAAATGCGGTTTCTTCTTTTCTTTTGCTTTTTTTGTCCTCGTTCAACCTCTGTTTAAAACGTAGAATTCATTGTTAATAAACAAACAGTCAGTGCATCTGTCATGCTTAAACATTTTATAAACCTCGCCGAGCCAGATCTCTCTATTTCCCCTCCCATCTGGCTTCCTTTTCACCCCGCTCCCCCGTCTCAGCTGGTGTGTATTGAACCTCTATTTATCTATTGACTAGTTATTATCAACTCAATTTTCTAAGTATCAAGTCGCCCATACGAGATGTTATCTCCTTTGGTGTTTGCTGATGGAGACAGGCGACTCTTCCCTTCGGTAGGTTTTAATGTGAATCCAGTAAAGCCGTATTAGGAAACTCCTCGGCAGCAGGCCGTCGCCTTTGACCTGCAAATAGCAGGAAGAAGCAGGAGTTTGACCCTCGGGGGGCCAGTCTCAGACAGGGAATCTGGAGTTCTGAAGGAGCATGTGTGGTTTTGATATCCGTTGTGCTGCCGAACAGGAAACAGAGGTGAATAGTACAGGGAGTCATCTGCTGATCATCTGGGATATTGTGACAGCCAGGGCACCACCTGTAGCCCACCGAAAACAGTTTTACAGTGCGAAAAAGCAGAACATTAACCTGGGGTTTATGGTACAGAAGACTTTAAAATCAGCGCATTATATCAAACCTCAACTGTGATATGAGCCATAACCACAGCACATACTGTGTGAAAGCATCCAAAGAAAGCCAGCGAGCGGTGACGTCTTTCATTCTTGTTATTGAATCATCAAGTACGTGGAGATTAGGAATATAAATGATCCACTACTGCATTTTCCCTCTCCAAAAACTCACATCAGGTTTGTTTCATTAAGAAAGTAGACGGATGAGCTATAAATCTGTTGAATATTCAGGTTCTTCTACAAGCTGCATGTCTTGGTGTGAGGTTGCCTCTATTTTAGTAACAGACGGGGAGGCTCGGGGGCTGCTGCAGACACTGTGGCGCTGCAAGTCCCAAGCAATGTTAGTCCTGCTGTGCCGGCTGAGGGGTTTTACACCTGAATGTGAGAGGACCTGGGGCCATGAGCCTTGTAAGCCAGAAGACCCCCTACAGCGCCTGTCCCAGCTTCAGCTGTGCCTGCCTCCGCAGCGCCTGTCAAAATAGGGATTTCTTTCGGCGAAGGAGCATTAAGTGAGCTGTGACTCTGACAGTGATAAATGGCCTCCTCCAATGAATATGAATTTGCTGCTATAAAAACTACAAATAACTTTAATCGTACTTCAGAGCTGATACTAAATACATATTACAAATCTTCATCTCATTTGGCAGATGAGTGGTGAGTGCTCCATCAGAAAGTTTAATCGTGATCCTTTTACATCTTCTTCTTTTTTTTTTGCTGGTAGTTGCTTTGCATGCGATTATAACAAGAGATTGCCTGTCACTTACAACAGAATCATACTAAAGGCTGTGAACAGAAGCCTTATAGACTTTTTTGAAAGGCTGTTGATATTGTCACATTAAAAACAGCACACTGTATCTCTTTTCAAGGAGCTCAACCATGTGCGCCAAAGTAAACAAACTGATTTGGGAGGGTTCGGCGGAGTTTTCTGGGGGTTAGGATTATGTTGTGGACTGTTACACACGCAGATCTTGTCAGGATCAGGAGTAGTACGTTGGGTTGATGACAAGGCAGAGGTGGTCAGGAAAACAGATCCCTTCCCTGAGGGAGGGAGCCGTGTATCGAGGCTTCCAGTTTGGGGACAAAGCAACAGTGTACCCAGAGATGCTGTATCACCTCTACCATCCCATGTCAAACCACATCACCTCCTGCTCTTACCCGTCCATCCCCACCTCCTCTCGCGCTTTGATTTCCAGCCAAAGCAAACAGCAAACTCCTGGCAGCCACGGCCCTCGTTCCCATGGCGACACTGCACAGCACCAGCCTTAATGATTTGGATCTGCAGGCAAAGACAAAGAGGCCAATTCAAAGTCAGCCGCAAGGTTTGGATGCGGTCAGAGCTTTCTGCTGGACACTGGGCTTTAATACACAAGAAAACACACACACGCGCACACACACACACAAACATAGCATGCAAGACTTATCGCATCCAATCAAGCAAGTGATATTAACACATCCTGACTCAGTGAACAAAGAGGCCACTTGTCAGAGCTGGATTGGAGTTATAGTGGTGTAATGTAGAACTTCAGCAAGTGTAATTAACTCTGTGTACTGTTGAGAGAGTCATGCTGTGACTGCAGTCAAAATGCGGCGGGTGTGTTGGAGTTTGGAGCTTGGCTACCTGCTAACATGATTTCTTTTTATATTTTTCAAAGTATATTTTGATTAACTGCCTTAGACAAGGCCATAAATATGACTCATCCACTGAGTGGATTTTTTTTTTATTATTATTTTATTTTATTGTAATAATTTATTGCCAAAGTTATTAATATATATTTTTTTATGGACAGCTTATCGAACAAGTCAATACGTTCAGGACGAACGTCCTGTTCAATCAGATTTTAAACACCTGAGGATTTTCTGAGAACTTGGTTCATGTTTTAAGTGTATTTATTTATTCCTAAGCTTCCGATTAAGCTAAAAAACATTAAATCAAACCATGTGATAGGTTACACACTCTGCTTTCACTGTAAATGACATTGTCAAAATACTCAATATTAAACTGTAAAAATCTGTGCATCTTCAAAATATTGTTACAGACTTTAAAGATAAAAGTCATAACCATAGTCTGTATAAAAAGAACCGGACAAACCCTCACTGACATCACCAATGGGCTTTCTGAAGACTTGGTTTGAAGCCCGTTATCTGCGGGTCTGGACGACGGCACATTGGCAGGATCTGACTCCAATTCAAAACTGGGAAAAAAAAAAAAACAAAGTGCAGAAAGCCAGAGCCCAGCAACTAGATGGAGCATGGCCACCAAACTTTAGTCATCCTAATCGTGCCACTTTCACTGGAATCAGCTACAGTTTGATGTTCATTTACATTAATTCTGATTAAATCTGTCCATCCCCGAAAAAAAATAAATAAAAAAATAATAGCTTTTTACTAAGGACGTGATTCTTACTATAACAGGAGGTATTTATGAAAAAAATGTGAACATCTTTGCAGAAATACTGCATGTCGACAGAAAAACACGTGAACAAATGAAGATGACTGTTTTGTTTTATTGATGAATCTATAAAGTCTACTTTGGGTCGATAAAGTTTGTGCTAATGGTTAATTAAAAAAGTCTGTAAACTTAAGCAGACAAAAACGTTCCTGCGGCGTAACCTTCTTCTGCAATGAAGCGCAACTCAAAACGCTTTTCTATGGATGCCTGCAGGGAAAAAAGGTTGGGCTGTGTGATCTGTAACTCGGACAATTTGCGCCAAATAAAACCTGAATAAATCAAAGCCATATTTCAGAGTTGCCTCTCAGAGATGTTAAACCGGGGTTTAGAAAAGCTCTGTGGCCTCGCCCTGGGACTGGATGTAGCGTGTTATTGTTGATTAAAATGGATTATGGCTGAGATTACAGTCTGTCTCCTCCCAAAGTCCGTTCTAAAGCAGCCCAGCGCCGGCAGTCCGGGTCACTCCGAAGAGAAATGAAGCTGGTGAGAGAGGCTCTTTCAAATGAGCTCCCTGTCTGAGTGTGGTTTAGCGACACAGTGGCTTTTTCTTTTTTATTGTACCACAGGGAGCAGAGGGGTTGATTGAGAAAGGGAAAGGGAAAGGCAGAGGGGGAGATGGGGAGATGGGATACGTGTGTGTGTGAGTGAGAGAAAGAAACGACAAATATAAGAGGGTAACTAACATTTTACACTCTGACAGAAGGAACTATCAGAAAGTACCTGAGAACTAGTCGGTCTTGTCTCCTGGGTGGTCAGAACCAGTGCAGATCTACAGAGACCATGTTTGCAGGAAGAATAAATAACATCTGCAGCACTTCATCGCTTGCATCCTCACTGCCGGAACGTCTTTTAAGTGTCATCAGGCAGAATGGCAACTGTCTTTCTTTTTTTTTCTTTTTTTTGTTTTTGTTTCAAATGTTTTGCAGGGCCTAAATACAAACAAAAGATGCATATTAACTAATGAAATGAAATTGTAGAGAAGACATGAAAGACAGTGGTTTCATGCTGTCTGGAATTAAAGAAAAGCAAAAGAATACATGTAATTACCGTTTTCCATTCCGGTTTGGGGTTCTAAAATGCAAATTAAAAACATTTCCCAAAGCAGCTGGACAAACATGCAAGTGCAGTACACAAAGGTTCATATCTATCTCTGCTAAGCCTTTCTACAATGTGTTACTGTGCCCCGCCACGTCTCGAAACGATGTGTTTAAGTCAACAAGCATCTCCACTTGAGACGAGGCAAGATTGACCCGAGGTGATGCGGACGGTGCGATGAACGCTCCCTCTGATGAGTAACGGTGAGAGCGCTGCTCCTGCTAAAGCCACGTTAAGCTTTTTGTTGCTTTCTGGCATTGTCCCGGCATTGTGTTGATGTTCAGGAATGTCCACTGTAGTCGAGTGCCAACAGCTCCACCCTGAGGACACGATTAAACACGCTACACTGGATTCCTTTTTAACAACTACCACTCTTAACTAAGCCTGGGATCTGTTTCAGTTGTCCAAAGAATATAACTTGCTTAATCCGTTGGATATTTTTGCTCCTTAACTCATGGCATCATTGTGAGGCTAATCTTTTCAGATTTAGTCGTGGCTTTTTGGATTAAACACACCAGTTTCACTCCACATAACTAATCAGAAGGTCAAATCGAAACATAGACAATGCAGTTAAAAGCTACTAATAAAAGATCCAAACCAACAGCATCTACCACACTTTTGTATTAGTAAAGCGTAATTCCCTTCATTAGTTCTGGTTTAGCAGGAAAAATCTTGTCTGGTTGCCTCAAGCGTGTGTAACAACCAGAATGGTTTTGTTGTCTCAGTATTTATTTCACCTTTTAATGAGGGAAAATAGCTCACATGTGTTAAAAGGTTATTGTTGAGTCAGTTATAAAAGGTTTCTGCAGAGCAGTTGATTAATTGAACAAGTCTTCGGCGCTGCACTCGAGCTGGAGCTGGCCAACCAATTATCATAATCCAGGCCTGTTTATTTTGTTTCTCCGCAGCGGGCCACGGCACGTCGGCTGAGCCGGTGGTTTGACAGAGCAAGGCCGCGTGACGAGAGATGCTCAGTAGCCAGAGAGACGCAGGGAGGAGGCAGGACAAGGTGCGTTCAGTCTGTCAGTCAACTGAAACGCCGGAGTGACTGAAAGCTGATCTGTCTGAGCTGGCTGAGCTTTCCGTACACAGCCGACGGGCAAGAAGAAATGAGACACATTTTACGAATATGCAGCATCAGTTGTGACTTGTAATTTTCAGTTTTATTTGCTTTCGCTTTTTCCTTCAGCATTCTACCTCTCTTTTTGTTTTAATAACAGTTTGAAAGCGAGCTTTGAGGTGCACTGACCGCTCTTGGAAACACTGGAACTACCCAATCAGCCAAAAGTCTAATATGCAGCATTTTCAGTCTGGTTTCTTCAAGGCTCTTTATTTCACGTATTACCGTGTTTAGATGACATGTTTTTGCTGCCGTCCTTTAACAGCGAGGGAACTTAAGTCACACTTTGGTGACCAGCATCATTGCGGTTCGACAACGAACGCCTAGAGCATTCATCGGAGTTCGGCCCCGATTGTTTTGTTTTCCAACAAATTCAAGCATTTTACTATGTGTCGTCCATTCAGATATTTGGCGAGAGACAGAGTAAATGTCAGAGTTAATAAGAGGTTATCGGGAGGGGAAAATGTAATTAAACTCCCTCCCCTCAGAATGAGTCCTTTTACCGTACATGCTGGCATATTTCCCCATTTCCTCTGTCTAGACACGCAGGGCAGGACCGCAGCCTTCATACTGGACAAAAGAGCCATACAGGTCTCCGGAGAACCGTGCAAGACCAGCGTTTCAGAGCGCTCTTCCAGGAGTTGGAGCGGTGAAGAAAACTGGACAAGTGAAATGCAACAAAGGCCACTCAAACGTCAAAATATGAACAAGGAGAGATAGTAGTAGAGTTAGTCGGTTAATGTCCAGCTTCTGTACGAGTAGCCGTTGCAGTCCAACAGTGGCCGGGAGGGAAATTAAACTTCCTTTCCTGCTTTACCTGTTTGATAATGGCCTTTTCCAGAAACCTGCTCCCTCCTGACCTTTGCTTCCACCTGTTAAAGTCATGGTCTGCCTCATGTCACTCACCTCATAACATTGACAACAACAGTTTACCGCGCGTTAATTGCTACTTTAACTGCCGAAGGCGGCGGTTAATAATCTTCCAGCAACCATGCATGCCTTCGCCTTGAACCAGAAGCACAACTTGAGACGTGACGTTGTTGCGGCATTTTCTAAACGCCTCTTTTGTTTTGGAAAAGAAAAAAAAAAAAAGAAAGAAAAAGACTGCCAATTTAGCTCGACAGAATAAGTAACTAATGGTTGTTAAAAAGAGAAAAGATACTTCTCAAGAGAAAACATATAGTTAGTGTGTTTTGTTGCTTGGGAACAATTTGGGAGGAAGCTGGAATCGAGTATGAAAGCAGACATTGTCCGACTAGCACAGTGTTGAATTATTATTGTTGAATTTATACTTGTGCGGTAAAAATTTACATCAACCAGGAAGTCATTTAACATAAAATGACTTAACCGAAGACTAAATCTTGAATTAAAAAAAAAACATTTTAAATATAATTGTTAGGAGGACACAGCTAAAATGTGTCATCAGGTAAAATTAGTGCAGCTTAACACTTTCAAAAATTACAACCCGTGATAATGCGTAATGCTTACACTGTTGACACACCGGTACTCGTCATGGATCCACCTCTTTAACTGGTAAAGGTTGTTGATGTGGGCAGGAAGGAGTGTACATTTAAATCTATTAGTGTAACAGCATGTTGCTCATCACTGTTCAGGATCATCATGGAGGAAAACGGAGGATTATCAAGACAGAAATGTGTTTTCAAAAAATGACTGGACTCACTCTCAACTGTAGAAGCTTAAATTAAAGAGGAAAAAAAAACGTTTTATGGTTCATTAATAAATAATTAAATAAATTAAGAATGGGTATGAAGATCCATCTTAACTTTGCTACTAAGATAAAATGAGTAACTGAGTGCAAAAACAGGTTTCTAAGTGTTGTTTTGTATTCAAATGAAGCATGTTCAGATTTGTTTTAATGTATTACGCATTGTAGACAATATGACAGGACAAGCAAAGAAAGAAAAAAGCGCGAAGAAACAGAAAAAGGCGGGAAACGGTGGAAGAGCAGGGAGAGTATTCAGCGTCCTGACTGGTCCTGGTTTCAAACCTGAAACCTGAATTCTGTTATCATGACGCAGACAAATGCACACGCACACACTCTCAAAGATTAATGTGTACGCACAGACACCCGGCCGCGCTTTTTGTCATTTTTAAAGTTTTATGTCCTGAATTTTGTTGTATGACATGTACTTTTTAGTGTCTCTATTGCACACAAAAGTGGCCCATTTTACCAGAAAATTACCAGCTCTCGACCCTTTATAAATAACTTTCTTTTTTGCTTAACAAATAGATATTTGAGAGATTTGTAGCAGTATATTTGGCTGTCCAGCCATCCTAATTCTTTTTCTCAAACCAAAAACTGCATATAAAGCTCGCCAACCCCGTTTAATTTCATCCATGCTATATTTAACACTTTACAAAAAGGTGTCCCATCTCACCTGTATGTACCACAGTGAATCCAAGAATCAACATGCCGACTTGTGGCGTCAGGAAATTCACTTTTAAAATTGTAAGGTTCAGCATCGGAAACGACGGATGACAGCGCGAGTGATCACAGAAAGACCCTGAAACGATCCCATGGAAATCGTGTCTGACAAAACAATAAGAACTTATGTACCCATAAAATTAAAAGCCTTATGTACAGGATTTTCAAGTGAACCCTTTCCTGAAGAAACTTAAAGCCTGCACATCAGCAGTTTAGTTTTACCGTACAATAAACAGAACCTCTTTTTGAAATGTTATGCTTCAAATTAAAATATCTGTTAAAGTGACTCTTTCAGCAGCTCATAAATTTCTCTGACTGTACCCTCTCTGCCAAGAGACCCTCACTATTTTTCTTATCTTGAGCCCGCAGCAGTCATAGCAGCGGCTGTCTATGGAGGAAATTAAAGTGAAATACATCCCCCTGTGTGGCTCTTGCACGTCACACACCCTTAAAGCACTTCCCAGTGATTTTCGTCTTTACAGTCAACATATGTTGCTGTTAAAAAAAATAAAAAACAAAAGGTATTTCTCATGCGCCTGAAGCCATCATTGCAAAAAAAAAATAATGAGAGCTGCAGAGCAACGGCTATCATGCAAGAGTTCCTGGTGGTAAAATACATTTTTGGGGGCATTAAATGCAGTTTAGAAAAGACTACATGGGACGTAACACTAAAAGGATGCTTTCATCATTCATGGAAAGAATCAGAAGCATCATTTGGAGAAAGCTACTTACAGAACAACACGGGATAATGTTTTCATGTTCATGGAGTCCTCAAAACACATCACATGGTAAAAATACAACCAGACGCTTGTATGTGGTAAACGCCCGGCCAAAGTCTGACTTCTTCCATCCACATTGGTTGTGTAGTAACTACCAGCATGACAGACGCACGTCTCACACAGTCTTACGTCTCACTCTCACGCTCATTTAGAGATGAGCGTGACTGAATGCGTTTGTATTTTATCAGGTACCGATGATGCAAAGTTGGAAAGCCAGCGAGAATTCATATGTGATATTGAGGAATGTATTTTCAGAAGAAAAAAGGAAAACATGAAATGAAAATGAAAAAAAAGAGACTTTTTTGCAGGTTTTTGTTACTTGTTATGATATTTCTAACACGTTTATTATGAATTTAGTTCTGCTTTAAATGTGTATATGTAAGACAGTTTGAAATCTCTGGTACATGAACTGTGTTATACAAATAACATTTTCAGACTTTGCTTTGCCTTAGGTTTTAAACCATTGTTTAAAAAAAAATCAACTTGGGATTACTTAAATAACAATGTTGAAAATTATTAAAAGCCTTTCTGCCTTGCAAGGCCAAAAAAATTGAGACCGTCAGTTTGCAGTTTGTTTTTTTTTTTGCTCTTTTTAATGACAACAAGCGGTTGGTGGCTTTTCTGATGTAAAAGATTCATGGCAGAATTCCTGCAGGCTCTTCTCTGGGAACGCATGCAGTTTACACATGGAAAAATAATTAATTGAAAAACCTGTTAACAAGTACAATCCTTAGTCCAACAATAAATTAGTGAAAATCTTTATTTTATTAAAAACAAAAGGATTTAAAATTGTCTTTTTATTTGACAAAAAGATCTTTCTCTTCTTTTTGTTTGTTTTAGGTTTAAAAGGGGAATAAAAGGACTAAACCCAGAGATACAAATATTTGCATTTGCAAAAGTCAGTTTTTTACTGATTCAGAGGGACTGTACGCAATAAAACCGTCGCGCATGAATGTAAATCAGAGTGGCTTTTTCTGCAAAAGAATGACATGTTCTGGCTGTAGCAAAGGCCTCCGAGGATCAGCCTGGGTTCTACGAGCACGTTTCAAAAGTGATGCAACAGCTCAGTCGTCCAGTCTGGCTGGCTGTCCACCGCTTCGCTGGCGTGAGGGCCTGGTGCGGTTCCAGAGAGATTTAAATCACTTCAAGTGGAACGTATCTGCTATTCGGTATGTCCAGTGAACCGCTGGTAAAGTGCTCTTTTTCAGAAGCACGTTGCTTCTCCGCCCTCGCGAGACACTCATGAAGCACAGCATCACAGGCATCTTTAAAGATTAAAATACTCAGAGGAGGGACAAGTGTTCACAGTGGACCTGTTACTGAGGGAAATGAAGCACAAATCTGCACGGACTTGAGCATGCACGTACACTTGTGGGGCACGTGCACTCAGATATAAAAAAGTTCTTTCTATTTTCCAAAACAGAAGCGTATAAACAAGATTTAACGCAAACTACTATATAGATTACATACTTTCATATGTTCAAAACACACAATTGCGGCTGTCGAAACTGCCGGATAAGTTGAGTTTGTGACACAGTTGCTGGCAGGTTTGAGCTCTTGAAAAACACAGAACAATGTTTAACAGCTCTGCATCTCTAACCACTGTAACTTTTTGCTAATGGACTGCAAACATTCGAGATACACATCATGCAGATACTGAACCAATCTGCTGATCTGTGGATGAAATAGCCAGTGCAGCTATTAACAAAACAGGCTACATTTGTGTGCACTTAGTGCCATTTATGTTCAAAGAGATGGAAACAACAAGCTGATTAGCCTGACATCTCACCGCCCTCCTTGCAATCTACAGAAGGAGCCTGTGTGTGTGTGTGTGTGTGTGTGTGTGTGCGTGTGTAGGGTCAAACTGAGAGGAAAATATTCTTGCTTTAGATTGGATAATAACTTTGCAAATTCACTCTTACTCACAGCTTATTAGATCTGGTGAATTTAACACTGAATAATGGTCATTTAGTGTTGACCAGCGGCTCGGGGTGCATTCAAAGGTTGTGAGGATAAATCCAAATTTATTTTCCATTACATAATGCTGCATTTTGAAGACTCTGCTTCTTGTAATAAACTATGCTTTGAAAAAAAAAAGGGGGGGGGGGGGGGGGGGGTTATGCTTATATCATTGTTACAACATGTTGGAAATCCAGTACAGAAACAAAAAAACAGCACGTGTCCACGCGGTACCAGTCTGAATGTGTGTGTATTTCTGTGCGTGTTTCTGTGCTCCTAAGAATTCCTGAGGGATAATCCCATAATTAGGGCAGATAGCACAGGAAGTTTACTCAGGTGGCCTTTTCCTGGACTTTTTTAGGGCTGCCTACCTTTCTCTACTGTATCAGAGACAGTCAAGCACACGAGCATGCAAATTAGAGACCGTTTGTCGTGTGTGATTGGTGATTCCCACTTGTACAGGATTAATATTATAAATAAAAGCCTCTTTTCCCACTCTCTTAAAATTTTTATATTTAAAAAAAATATATTTTGGATCATTGGACTTGCATACTGATAATTCAGTGGTATATTATGTAGAAACATTACATAAGCATATTTTTGTTTAACTGCCTTTTAAACCTGGACATGTATTAAGTTATTTTATTTACTAATGAGAAGCCTACTTTCCTGAGTGAGATTATATATCTGTGCAACACACATAAGCAGCACTCAAAAAAGAGGTTAAAGAAATGAGTACATTTGTAAAAACTTTCAAAGCAGCTCTTTGGACACCCAAAGCAAACTGAGGGTCAGAGACAGGAAGCAGATGGCCTTCCCTCACACTCCATGTGGGATCATATACCCTCCATAAGCCCATTAACACCTCAAATACAGTAGCTGTGCTGGCACGCCGTGCATTAAATTACCGCTGCACATCTTTAATTCAGTGCTCGCTGCTGTCTCTCCTCGCTGAACACAAACAAAGTCGCACCGAGGCCGGCTGAAGCCGTTACTTGTAAACTCTACAGTGGTGTGAAAACCCAGTTGAAACCATGTGGTTTTAAACTGCCTCCTCCTCGCCATGTTTTTGGAATCACTTCCAGCTGCTCCACAGCCACTAATGGCACCTTGGGCCCACATTGCTGTTTTAACACTGGCCAAGTCTCCGGCCCCTCCTGCCTGCTAGAAGCTGAGGAGGTTTTCAACTACTGTTGAACAAATGATTTTAGCCCACATTATGAGCAATAAAAGACATCCTGCAGAGTGTCCTGAACATCGCGTTCAAGCATGTGTGTAAATCTTACAGTTTGTAAACAGTACTTGTTTTTTTTTTGTTTTTTACTTTTTAATCTAAATAAAAGGAAAATCCATAAATCCATGGAATACCCAATGAATGTGCCTCACCGTTTAATATTTTTCTGTCCCTATAACCAGCTACTGACGCCACAAAAGGCTATTTTTTTTCAGGGACCTACACAACTTAGGAGAAACAGAACCTGCACATATTTGCATAAGTACTGTGTTCTGCATTGTTAATTGTGCATGCCCACTTTAATTTTGCTCACCAAAAACTCTGAAACCACCTCGGTTAAATTCCATAAATATGTCCACCTGTGCATGCAAACAGAGACAGATTTTTCCAGAGAGCTCACACAAATAAAAATGTCTGCATATCTGCTGTCTGTCGGCGCCATACGTTACACCCCCATTCAGGCAGTTGGCAACAGAATTACACTTTAGACGGGCAGACAGTAGAGAAGCCACAGTTTAACCCTTTAAATCCCTAACTATTGTTTTAAAATGTTTATATTGCTCTTGTTCAGCCTTTAACAGCTCCACGACTGAACAGTCTAACTAAACAGCCTTGGAAATTTAAAAAATGAAATCAGCAACTACTACATTTCCTATGTAGCAACTTTATGTGGTAATACCACTTCCGACCACATGGGGGTATATAGCGCTGTGATGATCGGTCTGGCACGTGTTTTTTACCACTTTGTTCCACTAGAGGTGCCCTTTTCTTGTGATATGCTGCCCCATTTGGTCAGAAGTGGCATTGTTACAAAGAGTGGCTTTAAGAGATCAAAAGTGTAAAATCTGTAACACTCAGCCAAAGATATGATACTAACTTGCTCAGTTTGTCGTACTAGTATAAACTAAACTTTCTGACAAATGAACGCAACCCAAACACATGAAGGACCTAAATAAACAAGACATGTTTATTGGCAGGAGCATTTGTTTCCAGCTTGTGTAAATGTCAGAGGAAACGCTCAGTCTGCTGGAGGTTATCAGTGACATCATCTCAGAGCGAACGGCTCCAGCTGATAAACTTTGACCTCACATCGCTGTCATATGTGGAAACAAGCAAAGTTTACAACTGGGTGTTGAAGGGCTGATCAGAGAAAAACAAACGCGCACAGAATATTTCAATGTGAATGACGGCACTGCAAAAAAGAAGAAACACGTCACTATAGAAACAGCTTCAACAGGTCATTCGGGCAGTTTTTGGCATCTTTTTTCATTAAACTGCATATTTAAACAGATATTTAAAGTGAACCGTCCTGCAAACAGATGTGTTTACATGCAATATTTTCCCTCAAGTACAATAATACTGCTTCACCATCCAAAACCTGGAAGGGCGTCATTTTGATCATTGCTCTTATCTTCAGTGAAATCTGTATTTAGTAGTGAAACAAGTTTGATATATAAATCCACATGCACACGCTCATGTGTGCAAATGTCGATGACCGCCTACAAACTACATCGGCCACTCAGATGGCCAATTAGTGTGTGAACCCTTTCGCCCTGTCTGCAGAGTAGGAGCAGGGCACATCTGGTGTCAATACATCTTAATAAACTTATTGTAATACTCCTTTTCCTGGACTGAACATGCTGAGACAGGATCCAATTTAAAAACCTGTCAAGAGGTCTAAGTGTGTCTGTCTGAGTGGAGCCAGATTGCCATCACAAGATCAACAAAGGTACTGCAGGGTGAGAGGCTTTTGTTTATTCATGCTATTTCAAATAAAGCACTTTGAATTTACTCTCCAGCATATTTTAAGTTTACTTTCCAGTCATTGTCTCTGCAAGAGTCTCTTTTCTCTGTAAGTTTTTTTTTAAGTAACTGTTTAACAATGATGTTAATGTTTACAGAGTATATTTGATTTTTGCTGGGGTAGATCATCGTTTCAGCCAAATGTGCCACAAGTACTAGAGTAAATCACAACAGATAATTGGAAAATTAAGTAAAAGGCTTTCTGTCTGTAAAAACCCCTTCAAATTTCAAGGTTCGCTGAAGATCAGGAGTGAAACATCAGATCCAGAGCTTGTCTGTGTAAGCACCAGTGTCTTATTCAATAGATAGAAAACAACAGGTACAATCAAGTAAATCTATCCACCGTGCAATTTCATCATCAGGCTTTTGGCTGCCAATTATGAAACTAGATATCTCTTCCTCTGCAAAAGTAATTACCAAAAGTCTACAGTTTCTTTGTCTTAACCTGACAGTCTCGAATGTGCACGCACATCCATGCATGAATTTTATCAATCTCAGCAAAAAACGAAAAAATAGTCCATTTATAGTATCAAAAAGAAAATCAAATATTGACGTCAAAAGTAACGGCTGGCAGAAATGAAAGTGGTTTGAAGAGGACAGAAAAAAAACAGACCTCATCCCTTCTGTGACGCTGCTTACATGCGTTTGCCAAACCCTAAATGAGAGTGCGCAGGGAGGAGTCCCCCCAGAGCACAGATTACCTCATGCTGTCCCACCGCAGGCATGCCATCATCTCCTGGCATCCTCCATCTTCCTCAGGATGTGATGTTTAGGAAGGCTGACGTCTCTGGGGTAAGAAGCCTCCAGAGACATGCTGAGGACCTCTGGATATGTGGGTTTCTCTTTCAATATGTCACACGCATTTGTAACTGCAAACACAGGCTGAATGTGATTATGGCAAGTAAAAAATATATCCAGTGGCCTGAAATCACCCTCTGACTGCAGAATGGACTCAGTAATGCACTTTTCCAAATCTGTTATAATTCATTTTTGAGGCCCCGTTGTAACATATTTATCATTCTGTGTCTGATGCAGATGCTTCAATTTCAGTATTATTTACATTTTCATTTCGACTAATTTTTGTCAGTCATTTGTTGAGGCCTGACTCCAGGGTTGGACCCCCGGGAACGAGAATGCTTTGGTCCTTCATATGAATCTGATAGAATAACTCTTGGTCGGAGCTGTCCACTTGGACTATTTCGACCCAACCAGGAGCAGTTGCCCCCGGCAACATAGCCCCCAAGATCGTTCAGGCACACCTGCCTAAGGTGGTGTTTTGGGAATGTCCAACCCAGGGGCAGAGCCAGGATATCCTGGACAGACTATACCTCCCAGCTGGCTTGGGAATGACTTGCTATCACCCTGGTAACCACAGGAGATGGGAAGAGAGAAACCTGACCCTCTCTTGCCACCACACCCCAAACATGGATAAGATGAAGTTAATAGATGAATTTATGATTGAAGTAGTGTTCCTTAAAAAAATCGAGGTTATTTCTTCTTAAATGTTAAAAGAAAATGTGCCTCTGTTTAGACAGTTTTTATATCACTGTGTGGGATTCCCACCTAACAGGCTCTGGACCATAAAGCACAGATTACAGCTCCGCTTCTTATGTTATCAAGTAGCCAGTGGATATCACCAACCATAGTTACTAGTTATGTTTCAAAAATCTGCTGAAAACTTGGCGGTTACTGGAGCTGTCGTGGAAAAGGGCGCCTTGTTTTTTTCTAGGTGCAGCAAGACTTACTGACAGGTCATGCAAGGTACTTTTGTTTTATCTAGAATACTTTTACATTGATGTTTTACTCGTTTTCATTATATAAGTCAAAACAACACAGGAAAGCACGTCATGTCCTGATGGACACATAGTTCATTGTATTGGTGAAGGGAACACCCTAAGGAGCAATAGAACTGACCACCTCACAAAATATGGAGAAGGGAACGGGGCTTCCTCGCTCGGAGAATGCAAATAAACACATATTCCCTCCTTGCGGCTGCTGGACACGTGCATTTCCGTGCAGCTCAGCAAAAGACACCAAGGCAGTGGCAAACTGACACCTGCTAGAACCGGCAGCGCCGGCCATCTCTGACTGACAACTTCCCTCTGACCATCATCGCCTCTCAATCGCAGGAGGACAGTCCAAGCAAACAGTCCGTCAGCAGCACCTCGGCAGGCACTGGCGTACAGCATTAGTATCAACAGCCTGTCCACATCCCTGCAGATTACCTCACAAAATGCTTTCTGTTTGGCAGAACAAGAGTCACCAGCTTGAAAAAACAAAAAGGAAATTCATCAAATTTGTTGCAGTGTGCAGTATTATTTGTAGGAACCGTCCATCCTTTAAATTATCAGTTGTTTTCTCCCTTTTAACAAATAACTATATCATATTTATTCTTTTTTTTTGTGTGTGTGTGCAGATTCTTTCTGTATAAATATTCTGCAAAATAATTCAAATGCTCCCTGATTCCTGTTATTGCAATAACTCCAAAATTGCTTTATCTTTTTGATAATCATAACACAGCCACTCATAAATGTTGTTTATTTTCATAGGAGCTGCAGAAATCTGCGCAGACAGCAAGATTTGTTTGATCTGCAGGGAGTAATCAGTGCTGCCAGCAGAAAAGGAACGGCGAGATAAATTGTTATCCCAGATCAAGGATTGCCGGGGAGAAATATGGGCATATAGATGGGTATAAATCTTAAATAGCCTTTCTAAACGCAAAGCAAGTGACAGATTTACAGGTGTGCAACACACAGATCAATAGATTCTCACTGCTCAACAGAGACAGTCACAATTAACAGGCTGTATATCAGTCTAAGCATGATGTCTAAGCAACAGTTTAAACTGAGGGGCACCGCCTCCACCCTTCTCTGAATCTGTCATAACAGGTAATAAACTTGCCGCTCTTACTCTGCCGTGAGGATGTTAAACGCCTCTTTGGCATGAACTCTGATCCCTCGTTGTCTGCTTATCTGCACTAAAGACCCGCAGATGGATGAGTCTGAAGGGGGACGACGGCCGCATGGTAAAATCATCACACAGTGATGTAAAGCAGGCACATGCCGAGGCTTGGCCACATCAGTTCGAAACAAAAATGAAATACTCGTTTCAGTTTTGTCGCACTTTTTTTCCACAAGCCGCGTCCTTCGCTTCCATCTCGCCCTTTACCAGATTTATTAATGTTATTCTAGACATCATCTGCATAATGTATGTCTGAGATTTACATGCTTGAGCAGATTTTGGTCCGGTGTCAAGCTCTGACATAATGAGTCTGACTCAGAGAGCTGCTGCGACCCGTGTTTGACCCAGAAGATGTGAACAACTGATGTGTCTAAATGTCCTTAAAATAACTAACTGCTCATCTCCTCTGCGTGAATCCACCTTGTTTTCCAAGAGGGGGTGCAAAATACTTAAAAGGCAGATATATTCACCTACTGATAACAGCAATAAATAACAAAACCTTATAGAGCTCAGACAACGGCATGTGAATGTTTCTGCATCTGTAGGTATCGCTCATTTTACAAGAAAGTCTACCCAAGTTGCGGCCTTCAACTGTTTACCAGCTGGGTTTTAGCGTGGCCTGGACCCCTCCAGACCAACCCAAATCTGGTTACAGGGATGCGTTTGTAATATTAACAGCACAGCAAGCCACATCACCTTTAAAATGAGAAGGATTATGCTGCATTAGGTCTTTATTAGCATCTCGTTAACACCACGGCAGCGGTTTTACTGCAGCTGTCACTCAAAAATAAACACACACCCCCTGAGATACATGAAAAGTTACCCCAGCAGGCTGTGAATATGCTTATTTCTGCTCTAAAGTTGCACATTTTAATACGGGTCAATGAAGACGGACTTCATTTAAGAGCCAGCGCCTATTGTTCAGTAAGAACTTTGAACATACTTTCGTGGGGACGTTGAAACGCAGCACATTGTTCACGGTGTTGTTACGTGGGCAGGATGCGAATGCGTGATGTCCTGCTTTAAAAGTTTAAAGCTGTAGGCTTGAAATACCTGAAATGATGTGTTTAATCATACTGTCATCTACTGTTGTGGATTTTAGCAAGAATTAAGTCTACTTTTAATAACTTGTCTTCTGGTCTTCCTCTTTCATCTGAAGACGTGGACCCATTAAGCAAGAATTTTAGAGTTTAAATTTGTTAGAATTATGTCAAAAAAAAAGACTTTGTGGGCCCCAACGTGAATATAATCATCTATCGTGATAATTAGACTCTTTCTCATTTTGCTCAAACAACAAGTTGTCTTCACAAGATCAGCTGACCTTGGCTATCTCGGAGCGAGGAAACAGTTATCTGTGTGGGCTGAAGGCCGTCCCGGGTTATCTCCTGCTTCCCCCCTCTGCTCATCCTCTTAGCCCGGACAAGTTTAACTTTTTCTGTGCAGCCCCACGACCGCTGATAAGATATTCCCAGTTTGCACGAACAAAAACAAAAACGGTAAACATTGTAGTGTACGAGCGTATCTGCTGTTTTCATGAGCTCATTGTCAACATCCCTCTTAGTTTAATCTGGCAGCAGTAAAGCAGCCTTTACAGGGGAGACCTTAAGGTCAAGAGCTTGGTCAGATACTTCCTCCCTCTGGAGTGTATTTTGACACCTAAGGGCTGTTTGCCTGCTGTATTAGTCTCAGGAGTTTCTGGATACTTCCTTTCACACCACAAGACAAACAGTTATAATCCAGGAACACAGAGAGCAACAAAAGACGCTACACAGATCCCTTTCTTATTACTGCGTGAATGGCGTTATGCAATCCTGTCTGTTTGTTGATGGGCCCAGCTGCTTGTGGCCATTAATTCAGCCATCAGTCTTTTGTTGGCGTCCGGCCCACATCAGTGGCTGCGTTACTGGCTGGGCCGACTCGCTGACGGCCGAAGAATACTAATGCTCAGCTGCGAGGATGAATCCTTTTCCCCCTTAAATACTTCAAGGCTCTTTTTGTGCCAGGTTCTTGAGGCTCTCACATTTTTCAATTAAGAAGGCAATCGTTAGAACTCTCTTTTTGATCTCTTTCAAATACTTCTCTGGGTCCTGGATAATGGAAGGTTTTACAAATGAGGGTAGCGTGGGAAGATCTGACATGAAAGTGTGTGAAACTGCACTCACCATAAATGTAGAACCTCATTAATATTCAATATTAAACTACTAATGGTTGAGAGTCCTGTTAAACGCATTATCCATGTGAACTGCACGCACCGCGACTCGAAGAGAGTGGCCCCGTGAAGTTGATGTATTTTACAATCTCATTTGTTAAGAGAGGAGCTGATTTACTTTAGATACAACACCATTCATTTTAGTCAGAACCCTTATTTATAACATTTAATTACATGCAAGCCTCCTGTTATCACCAGCTAAATATCATGTAATTCAAGATATCTTGTAATTAGTCTGTACGGGTTGTGCAACCTTTGTGTATACACTTTGGAAATCCATCCTTTGGGGCATTACAAGGTAGAGTAAACACGCTATTTTTCAAAGCCAAGAGCACTTCTGGAGGATATTTATAAATGGTCTGATTCAGGCATTTCATACATTTCATTATAAACCGAAGTTTTCTGAGACTCCAAACCCTCTTGAACCGCAATCTTGATTTGCCTGGAAAATTGCTGCTGTTGACAAAAGAAAAATATACATGTTTCATTTTGGAAATCAGAGACAGAACATGAGCGGTCTGCTAGTGAGTGGCGGTAATAACAAAACGACTGCTCCTGGCAGGAAATGACACGCATGTCGTTCCCGGGCATCATGGAGTGGTGCTGACTTGCCCAGAGAAGGCCCTGCCAGTAACAACAACATTACACACAGATCTTTCTATGTGTGCAGGTTTAAGAAAAAGAAAAAAAAAAAAAAAAAAGGTGGCTGGCAGCCGTTCCTTCCCCTCATTATTTCCATTTAGTTACCCTGCAAAAAAAAAAAAAAAAGAAAACCCTTCGGTGTGATGCCATCTCTAATAGCCAAGACAACCAACAAATCACTGGCTGATCCTCAACAAGGGTTCAGCTTCAAGCTGGACCCCAAACAAGATGGTACAGTTCTGCACCAGGTGGCCCAATTTGAGGCACAAAAGTCCGTAGGTAAGCAGATGCACACAAGCTCCGAACTGAAGGGCCAGTTTAAATATTGTCCTTTACGTACAGATATTGGTCGTGCTCTAAAAACACACACGACGGTATGAGTTTCCTCGCGATCAGCTGCTTCATTTCATAAAAGCAGTCATTTGAAAGTTAGTGACAACGTCATTTATGTTCACTTATGACTGTGTTCCTCCGAATGATGCCGCTTTACATCATTTTACAGCTTATATTGTAGTTTTCCAGCCGTCTGTACAATCATTTGACTTAACTGGCATAAGTTATAAGTTGGTATAAGCTAACCTCTTGGTTTATGTTTTTTCCCCTCTATTCAGTAGTGTTATTTGTAGATTATATAAATGTGTTGTAATCAGACTGCGCCCCTTGAATAGTAATGTCATTAACAAATTACCAGTACCGAACTACAGTACCAGACAAATATTGAGCTATTTTAAGCACATACAGGTGTAACGTTTACACTCCTGGCAACAAAGGTATTCATCTTCAGATGGTCTCTGTCAAGAGCGTTAACGGTTTCTGGGTCTCATTAATGACATGTACGGTGAACAAATTTGTACACAAATTGTTAAAAGAGTTAAATTTCCACATGTTTCAGCATTTATGAAAAAGTTTTTAAAAGACTTTATCTAGATATGAACGAACCGCCGCTCCTGCCCAACATGTTTCAGTGCCCAAAAATGAATCATAACAATGATAAATCGCTTTTTGAAAGTTGTCTTTTGCTACAGATTCATTTTTTTTCAGCTACAAAAAGAATACAAAGTCTGTGGGCCAACAAACTGTCACCAATCTACGATCAAGAGAAA
The DNA here is from genome assembly GCA_014839995.1 of Xenentodon cancila. NCBI lineage: Eukaryota > Metazoa > Chordata > Actinopteri > Beloniformes > Belonidae > Xenentodon > Xenentodon cancila. The sequence continues at coordinate 11,071,967 of CM026214.1, read as the reverse complement.
ATAATGCGCTATAGTTTTATTTACAGCAGCTACAGAACATTGGGGGCTCACCCCAACCTGCAATCAATCTACATTTGTGAAGATGCACAGGTTCTTCAAGTTTTAAGTAAAGAGTTGATTTATGTGCAGATCTTCTCACGGTACACCAATATTTTATGAATGAGGCCAGTTCTGCGCAGGGCTGCTGGTGCAGCAGTTATCGCCGTAAGGATCGCAGCGGCAGTGGCTGCTTCAGCGTCAGCGTTATCTCCTACTACATCTGTCTCTAGGAAGTCTCTAGGAGTTAAAAAAAAAAATAGGTTGCCCTTGTAGTTTAACAGTACAAGTTTGTGCAACACACAAGTAATCACAAAGCTTTAAAATAGTCCAACTGTACAAAAAGTTGTATATTTTAAAAATACGTGCAAAGCCCTCTGAAGAAGTTAAAGAGAAGACTGTCAAATGTGATAAATAGTAACAAAACATGTCACAGATGAATAAGCTTATTCTTAAACAGTTCATTTAAAACCATTTAAGATTAGTAAAAATTAGAAAGCTGAATCTTCACGTGTGAATTTAGGCCTCATTGTTACACAATAAGCTATTAAAAGCAACTTTACAATCTACAAAATCCACTAACACAAATTCCTTTAAATATCACCTTGGATTGCAAAAACATATTGTACATAGTATTAAATGACGACAATAAAAAAATAAATAAAAAAAATTGTACTTCAGTGCTATGAAATGGATCAGGGACATTCAAATAACTAAAGATGGGAACAGTTGGAACGATATCTGCAAAAATGCAAGACAGCAGTTTCGTGCCTCAAAAACCAACTCAGGCGATTCAAAATATTGAACTGATTATATTACACTCCAACGTTGTCGTGGAAGAAGGGCATAAGAGAAAACAGCACGGGTTCAAAATGCAGCTCCCATGAAGGCACGTTGTTGTGGGACTGTGACAGAATCAAATAAAGCCGTATCAGTCCAAACACTGCACGCACGCCAAAATCACGCATACGGGGAGATCGGGTTGGCCTTATCAAGGTATGTGCAAAAGGTGGGAGGAAAATTAATTGGAAGTACTTTACTTGCTGTTGATATTATGAAAAAGATGATGACTACAATATATACATTTTCAGTCAGTAAAGATGCTGGTGTGCCTTAACCCCTAATCCAAAGAGCTGGAGCCTACAGGTGGAAGCTGAGGAGGAAATGATTTTGAAAGGCTGCAGCGAGTTTGGATGGCGAGCGACATCAGGCGACATGTGAGAGACGGGTACGTCTTCCTCCTTGACGAGACCTACGAATATGAAAGTACACACTGGGGAGGGAACATTTCGCCTTCGTGTGATCTTTGTGAATGCACAACTGGAGAGCGAAGGCAGAAAGAAGAGGGCGTCTCCAGGGCATCTTCACTTTCACCCAGAGATTTCAGTGTAAAAACAAGATAGCCTAGAAAACAGACTCATCAGAGCAAAGCAGAGCAGAATACGTCTTCCTACCATTCGTTGAAGCTCATTACCCATTCCCAAACACCATGGGGAGTCTCCTGGTGGGTTAAACCTGATGACGACAGAGTGGGGACATACTCCGGTAATAAACCGTGTAGATGGTTGCAGCTGAGGGTTTAGCAGATACGGACCTTTTCTTTAAAAAAAAATTCAACAGAAGATGGAACTGAAATCATTCTTTTGCAAGGTAGATGTAGTTACTGTTAAAGTTTAATTTACTCTTCTACAAGTTTCATTCATGCAGGTTTTACGTGCTATAATAATCCAAATTCTCAGATCTGTCAACAGGTTTATACCCATTTCAGGGCCTGTTTCATTCCTTTCAGCTGAGGTCATTATCTCACATATCTTTGACATTGCTTTGTCTCAGGGGTTGGTGCAGATGAGGCTTCAGCTAACGAGAAGCTCAGCTGATTTATTTAAACTATGTCCACTTCTCACAGACGACACCAGTGTGCATTCCAGGCGGTGTCGCGTTTCACTAAAGCAACGCACGCACTCATCACGAGGACAAACATACACCTAAGTGATTCTTCATTGCATCGGCGCTCTTAATGGCTGCATTGCTTATTTTGCACTGCTGCAGAGGAGACTGGGACTTGTCTGGAGCGCACAAAGGAGCACGCCTCAGCACGCCTCAGCACGGCACAGTTGTGGGTTCAAGGCCATTCTGCTTTTGTCTGCTGCCACTGTACTCTCCTCAAGGATCCCTATCTGTGGAATTATAATTGAGAAAAAATATTATCAAGTGCAATCGGAGAGGGTGTTGTGTATTTGCGCTGGGGCCAAGAGTAGAAGATCTGCGAAACTGAACACCAGCGTGGGCTCTGGGGAGCTTAGATGGAGGTGGGGGACCCATCTCCCTCTTTGGGCTTCTTCAGGCATCAGGGGATAGCAGAGTGAAAGGTCAAGGCACAAAGTGAAGTCCTCCTTCAGAAGTGCAACTGCATGTCTTGGACTGCACCTAACTGAGGGCTGAACAACCCAAATGCTTAAACCAGGGGTTCCTTTCACTCAAGACAGCCCTGTTCCCGATGGTCGTGGCTTTGTCAGATTCAGTCTCTCATCACAAGGTGGAGAAAAACAACCCATAATCCAACTTCTCTAATCTTGGAAAGGATAACTGTCAGCACCTCCATACACTGTGTAATGCTTCCCGGGCCTGTTACAACACTGGCACCAGTAGTAATCACTCTTATCCTGCTGTATCCACGGTAAACAAAACCTCTTGCACAGTCATTATCTATTCACAGCCAAAGGCCGTCAACTAACAAAGAAGATCAGGGAAAAGAGAGTGAGTGAAAGGACTTGGAAGTAAACTAGAAAGAGAGAAGAGTGTGAGAGGATGCAAATGGGGAAAAAAGACAAGGTAACAAAGGGGAGAAACAGAAGGGGAATGGTATTTAATTGTATTATATAACAGTTTCTGGCTTGTGCCAGACAGGAACTAGTTTCTCTCTTTCAAAGGATTTTCTTTTTCAGTTGTAAAGGCTCCAGATATTCCCTAGCCTTGATGTAAACGGATACCCTTTTTGTTTGATTTATACAATGCAATCCTAAACCCTCCAAGAATGAATACTCTGCACTCTGAATTTTTCTTTCAAAACCCTAAATACTCAGAACTGATAATAGACTGAGCCCTAAACCCAAAAGTATGGTAAGAATTTGTTGTTGTTTTTTTTTAAAGAAAGAAAGAAAAAAAAAAAGTTCTCAATCAGTAAAAAGGCAAACAGTTGTTCAGTCCAGTTTCAACATATGTGGAAAGACCACAAAAGCAGATGATTCTTAAACCTACAAACCTGTTCCTCCTCAGTGCGTGGAGATGAAAAGCTAGAAACATCCGAGGATCAGCATCTTCGTAAACAAAAGTCAGCGAAAGCAGAAGATGAATCCTGCAACCTCAGTGCAGCTGACAGGCCCTCTTATTATTTAGGAAATGATGGTCACAGTTCTTGGCTTCTCAAAGGCCCGATCGTCTTACCATAACAATATGAAGTGTTTTTGTCATGGAAAGAAAAAGGCTGAACTGCCTGCTTGTAATGTGCTGAAATCTAAAATGAAGTAAAAAGCAGCAGGAGAATTGTAAAAAAAAAAAAAAAAAAAAAAAAAAAAAAAAAAAAAAAACAGACATTTTCACTCAGGAAAAATGTGTCCTTTTACTTTTAATTATAAGAACTGAAATAAAAATGTTAAAAAAAGGTAAAAATAAACAAAAGTTTACTTTCACGCACACACACACACACACACACACACACACACTTTAGATGCATGCACGTCATCCTTAATGCTCTCTGCTTTCTGTTTGCATGTACTTGCTGGGAAATGTGCCCGTGCACATGGCACAGAATTCAAATCTGAAAACTTACAATGCTGTGCCTCTCATAATCCCATGAGGTATGTTCCCACTTAAATAGTAATTGTATTTTCTCTTCACGTATTTAATAGAACAACATGGCAGCAGTGCTCTTAATTTCTTCCTTCTGCTTGGAGGACAACTCAAGTGTTGAGTGCAAGGAGAAGTGCACACAATTAGCTGATATAATTCACAGATGTGCTCGCTGAGGTTTTCTGCCACTCTGTTCTTCATCTCAGCGACGCACAGCAGGCTACGCAACTTGAGAGTTTGGACATGGCCTCCGTGCTCTCACCCCATCGTGACCTACTGGCGCATACATTTCATATGACGTAGTAATTAAAATACACTAATTTGATAATAATGCAATAACAGCGGCACCCCGAAGGGCTAATTTAAAGAAAACATTTCCTCAGACCGCCAGTAAAGCATAAAGCCCCACAGAAAATACAGTAGCCCGCTGGCGTGCTTTCAGAGGTCTCTGGGGTATTTCAGGGTACTGATTTCACACCGCAGTCATTAAAAAATCTTTGCTCCCTTTCGGCCATGGACGCCTGCCTGGCGACGAAGCCTGTGAAGGATCCTGGAACCCCGAGGTGTAAACCTGATGAATATCTGAGGCTGTTTTGGGAAGGGTTAAGTCTGCAGCTCCTGCACAGCTCAAGGCGCTCGGGGGTTAACAACATTCAAGACATCTAAGAAGAAGAACTTAATCAGATTACTAAAACAGATTTAAGATTTCTTCGTTTTTGAAGTTTAATTTTTTTTTACATTATTTATCTTTTTTTGCAGTTTGCAGAAAAGCACCAAGGTACCGAGGTATCGGTTATATATATAAGACATCTGTTTAGATGTAAAACATATCACATGTCTATTTTTAGACAGCAAACCCACCTTTTTTTTTTTGTCTACAAACCATCAAAGATATATACATATATATAAAACTATATACGATTCTCTGAAAGCCGTGATAGCACCTGTCTGCGCCGTCTTCTTTCTTTTTCAGATCCTCATAAAAATGCTTGTGACCTGATTTAACAAGCGCATCAAGCGTGACGCGCAGTAATTTGGTCCCTAATTCTTCCTCATCAAGAAACAAAGACAAATAAAAGAGACAAGAAAGGAATCAAACAGAGTTGGATAATAATTTGCACCCCTCCCTTTGTACCTACTTCCACTTCAGGCCTACTGAAGTGGAAGTCGACTGATTGAACTTGCTGAGTGGAGCTCGTTCTGCACGACTGAGCGGCTCGAATCACATCCGCGACCCATTTGTGGGCGTGCTTGGCACCTCTTTGCTAACGAGGAGTAAGGACGTGGTGAAATAGCCCAAAATGTTAAGATAACTCTGGCTGCCAACGTGAAATTAAACAATTCGCAGCATGCCTACAGCCTTCAGAGAAACTGGCGATTATAGATGAATAGGTCCACACTTATGGATCAAATGGAAGTGCAGGTCAATGCAGTTGAAAAGAAGTGCGCGGCTCTTCTTGTACTCTTACCGCAGACTCCCAGATGCTGCCTGCTGACGGGGTTTACTTTCACAAGCAAAGGCCTCCATTTGTCATTGTTATGCTAAACGCTGCTTTGGCACAGAGGAAAATGAATCAAGGATCTGTCCAGAGGCATTCTTGTGGCTGTCTTGTCCTTATCATTTCCATCAGCCTGATCAGAAACACATTGAGCTCCCACCAACAGAGGGTCAAAAAGTCACAAAACCTTTGGCACGCAAACATTTCCTGAGTGCTGCATCATTTCTAGCCAGCGCTGCCTCTTCACAGTGATGTCATTTGCAAATGAGGAGTAATTAGATCACACAACTGTATTGATTTTTTTTGATTTTTTAAACTGAACATCAAACAGGAAGTTTCTATTTGTCCTGTAAAACTACACCTCTGTTAAACGTCTAAACGTTATATCATGAAAGGGAGGCATAACTAAATGTCGTGCATCCCTGCTGTTTGGGAATTTCAGCATAAATGTTGGGGACGAATATTTCATAAACCAGCAAAAAAAAAAAAATTGATTAGAAAAAAAGAGATTAAAGATTATAAAGAGGGATTGTTGTAGCAACAAATGACTTCACTTATATTTTAGAAAGGAAAAAAACAGAAAAGAAAGAAAACTATCCAAAATCATGAGACGGAGATCTAAGTAAGAAGTAACTTGATTGGGACGAGATTTTATAAGTAATAACTGCTCAGATTATGGATATTAGAATTGCACAGAATCTAGAAACCTGTAAAATGTCTTGACATCATTAGACATGGACAGGAAGATTAGGTCGCAACATATTCAATACTAATAGCCATATAGGAGATATAAAAATAAAAAAGTGCTGCTTTCAAAATAGGTTCTTGTAAAAATTTGTCCACACTATAAAGAACAAGAATATTTTGTATATAAAAATACTTCTAAAAGACTAAAAAAAAAACATTTGGGCACAAGTAAAACCAGAATACCAAGATTTGCAAACATCATAAATCCATATTTTAACATTAGAAAATAGGAAAAAAAAATTAAATGTTAAAAATTAGACATAAAATAAGTCTTCGCTGTCCTATTTTTATTTTATAATGTTTTCAGTTGGTGCATTGTTGCCTGGATGGAAACATTAGTTGATGTAAATCCTGTGTATTTTCTTTTTCCAGCATTGATATTTTCTTCCCAGATGTGCATGTTGTCTATTCCACAGTCACAAATACAATTCCAACTGTAAAAAGTCTCCAGTCTCTCTGAGTCTTCTGATATGATGTGCTGTAGATGATGAGCTAATCAGTCTTCACTCATTTTTTTCTTTTGCAGATACACACTGTTCCTAATTTCTGGATTGCTTCAGTATTTGTAGATGTAATGTTCCACAGCCTGCTGACTTTCAGCCAGTTTACGTTTACTTCCGTGAGGCTCTCACTCTGAAAGACGGTCACTGACCTGCTTCTAATTAACCTAATTAGTTGCAAGATGTTCCTCCAGGTGTTTATTTTTAGTACCACTTACTTTCTCAGCCTTTGTCTTTGTAGCAGCTCTTTTTAGATGTGTTGCCGCCATCAAATTTAAAGCGAGCAATGAAAGTGAAATGGCAAAATGTCCAAATTTCAACATTTGATATGTTTACTTTGGTTTGTTGTGAATAAAATGTGGGTTTCTGAGATTTGCAAATCAGTGCATTGTGTCTTTAATTTGCATTTTAGACAGTGTCCCAACTTTTTTCTACAATAAGAGAAACAATTGATTTTGCAAGACAGTTGGACTGCTTTTAAGACGTCTAAGATCACGATAATGAGATTTCATCATGTCATACCCCAAATTATACAAGGCTTGTTGGTGAAGGAGAAAAGGTTTGGACCGATCTCTACTTTACCGAGGGTGTAACAACAACCAGCCCTTGATTTACCTTCAGTTTTAAACACACATAAATGACATATGAAAGCATGTTTTGTAATTATTCAAGAGAATAAAATGAAGTGAAAAATGCTGGAAAATTGGACACCAAAACTGAAAATGGTTAAAAGACAAGTACAATTATTAAAATGACACCAACATCAGAAAACAGTGATAACTATAAAGAGGTAGTTTCATTTTAAATAACCCAGATTCAATCCATATTTATTCATTGGCACTCAGACCAATTTAAAAAAAAAACAACTATTTCTTAAGCACAAATATGTGAAAATACATGATATATTAGTGCTAGAGTTCAAGATATAAACTGTATCTGCAGATTTGAATTATAGCAAGTAAAGAACGCGAACAAAAGAACTATTTTTGTGTTCCGATTATATCGTCTCTGCCCACGCTCCTTCTGTAAGGTCATGATGAACTTCTCTTTGATGACACAAAGACGAAATACAACCTGATGGCTGAAGGTGGCCCCCGAACCATCTCAGTCTTTGACCTCTTTAAATGAAAGCAGAACTTTTTAAAAACTCCCATGGGATGATGGCGTGCAGTAACAACAAAATCATAATTATACAAGTTTTTGCAATACAGGTCCAGCCTTCCTCTGAAGGTGACGTTTTTGCATGACAGGATGATAAAAGGCAGCAGATAAACTGGGATTGATTTTATATATATATATATATATATATATATATATATATATATATATATATATATATATATATATATATATATATATAGCGTTGGGCTTTTTGAGGACCAGCACCAGGAACTCGTGCATCTCCAGCAGGAAAGTATCAGCGCTGCTTTTAGAGAAGAAACCAGTCAGCAGTCGCTGTTCTTCATCACTCAGAGGCTCTTTGTACTTCTTTGAAACTCCGACAAATGGATCCTGATGAACAAACACAAAGATGCCCAAAATGGGAAAAGTATAACTTTGACTTTATCTGATCTACTGTGTCACACCTCAGATCTCAACTACAACAAGTAAAACTGACACAATTCAATGAAATTTTATTTATATAGTGTCTAGTACAACACAAGTTGTCTCTATGTGTTTTCCAGAGACCCAGAACACGACCCCCGAGCAATTATTACATAAACAAAAGCAGATTAAAAACTCCTCTAGTGGGAGAAAAACCTTAAGCCGAACAGTGGCAGGAAAAACTTCCATTTAGGAGGAAGAAACCTGGATCAGGACCAGGATCATAAGGGGGGACCCTCTTGCCAAAGGCCAGCCGGGTAGAGCAGGAAAAAAATGGAGATTAGTATAGACAACAAAGAGAGGAGAGACACAAACACACCGTCAAATGTACAAAAGACAAGATACATCAGTATAAATATCCGTCAGCAGCAGAACTAAGATACTTCCATGTATATATGACTGATACATGGTTAGTTGGTGGACTACAGAGACGACTATATACACTATGATGCCCATCCGTATATATGCACACTGGTCATGCTGAGTGATGGACTTACTCTCTTCAGACGGAGCATATTTTCTGATTTGAGTGAGGCCAGTAGCTGCCACAGCGCCACGCAATGCTTTAGACAACACCTGCTCAAGGCCTGTGGACAAAACAATGAATCCCCAATTAAGAACCTGCTCATTTATTATCATTATTTTTATTATTACTATATTGCAACACTTCATGTCAGAGAACAAAACAAGGTTCCACTTAGCAGCACATTTGCTCAGTTTTCTCAATGAAATGAAACCAGTCTGTCTAGACTGCTGCTTCTGGGGAGGAAAACATAACCGGTGTAGGCCGACCTTGAGGATATGCTGAGCCATCTGGTTTCCCATCTGCAGCACCTCCTCCAGGTAGCAGGACAGCTGCATCTGAGGCTCTCCCCCAGTCATGGCGAGGAAGCCGAGGGCCACTTCCAGGGTGGCCAGGGCTTCACACACCTCACTGTAGGACTGCAGCTCTCCGGCCACAGAAACGAGGGCGAGAGTCTGCAGAGGCTCCTGTTGTTCAGACACAGATTACAGACACTGGTGAAGAGGAGTCTCGTGAGAATGATCGCAACACCGACTCAACTATGTTTTACCACAACTCACTTGTCTCACTTTTTCTTTTACAACCCTGAGGATAATCTCGTAGTTGCGGTCATGTCTGTTCACTAGTGTTGGAAGGCCCTGTGATAACAGAGGAACAACTGTTTTAATCATTTTGCACCAAATTTTAAGACATTTCAGGGATTTTCCATTTACTCACGTTCAGAGTAATGAGAGGTTTTCCCAAGAGGAAGCGGGAGATGATCTGCTGCTGGATCCGGGGTAAATCGTACTCATAAAGGGTCTCCTGGCCCTTCTTGATGCTGTACTGGATGTTTGACAGAACCAGGGGCATCACATCTCGCTCCGTCTCATAACGAATCACATGCAGGTCAGTCAGGTCTGCAGGGTTCACTTTGTAGCTGTAAAATAAGTCAACAGGAACTTCAGTCCAGAGACGGAAGGTTAATGCAAAAAAGCTCTTTTACTTTATGTTCTATCATTTTTTCATCTCATCATCTTAGGAACAGATGCAGTGCATCTGCAGAGGTTTAAGAACCTCGTCTTGGACCCGAAGTGAAAACAATGTGGCGTGAGCGCCCCCACCTGGTCTCCTCTCCGGTGAGCCTGTCTACAGAGTAAACAAGGCCGTTGTGCAGACTTATTAGGTAGCTGACGAGGGCCGTTGAGCACAGGCCAGGACCTTGTCGCCGTGGTAACAGCACCTTAAAGTCACTGTTCATGTCCAGGTCCTTCTGGCAGAACTCAGCTGGGATTTTAATCTCACCTGGACAATATTTTAATTTTAATTTTTCTTTGTTTGTTTTATTGATTCATTCCAGACATGTCAAAAACCATTGTGTAAAGCATAACGACGTTAACACTAGTATGATTCTATAAATAAATAAATATACATACACACACATTTGAACATATAGAACCCTTTGAAAAATCTGTTATAAATGTATGTACACAAATCTATAAAAAGAATCTATACCCAATGTGCACACACCTATCTATATATACATATATATACCTATATAAATACTTAAATACTTAGTATATAAATAAAAATAAAAAATAATAATAATAAATAAAAACTTATTTAATCCTACCTCTTCTCTAATATTTCATAATTGCAATTTACATACACACACACACATATATATATATACAGAGACACCTTCTCCCTGCAGCTCCACACGGCAGAACAATGGATCAGAGAGTTTGGATGAAGCGAGGTTAAGTAGAGACGAGGATCGCCAAACACAAGCTTCACAACTGGATTAGCAGAGAGGCGGGAGTCTCCACAAATGAACGTATTCACTTCCTTCAGCTGCCTCTCCAAGTTCTGTGGAAGACAAAGATGCAAACAGGTTTGTCAAAAACAAAACAGAGTGAGATTGTAAAATAAAAGTGTGTGCTTTATATTATTTTATTTACAACCTTCAGCTGCGGTGTGATGATGCTGTTGCTCATTTCTACCTCCCACGCATTCCTGGCCTCCTTGGTGGAGAGCAGGTTGTCATGAGGGACAGGCCCTGAAAAGACAAAATCCTTACTTGAGTCTTAACAAAATAAATAGCAATAATGTGGTCCTTTTATTTACTTATAAGCCACACGCTAATTGCCAAATTGCAATGACGTATTACCATTTTAACTGAACAACTAATAAAACCCAGTCCAGTAACTTGTAGGGATCAACCAGTTATACCACATTCACAAATGGGTTTTACCTCATACAGTTACACTTATAATAAATCGTGTGTGAATCTGTTTCAGCCATTTCAAGGAGCAGCTACCACCATTGCGCATCATTGTAAATATGTTGTTTGAATAAACAGTGCCTAGACGCGATTAAAATTCAATTTAAAATCTGAAATTATTTGTGATCTCATATGATCGTGGTTGGCAGCACGGTGGCTTAGTGGTTAGCACTGTTGCCTCACAGCAAGAAGGTTCCCGGTTCAATTCCCGGCCCGGTGGGTCTTTCTGTGTGGAGTTTGCATGTTCTTCCCGTGCGTGCGTGGGTTTCCTCCGGGTACTCCGGCTTCCTCCCACAGTCCAAAAACATGCAGCGTAGGTTAATTGATCTTTCTAAATTCTCCCTAGGTGTGAATGTGAGTGTGATTGGTTGTTTGTATGTGGCCCTGGATAGACTGGCGACCTGTCCAGGGTGGACCCCTGCCTTTCGCCTGATATGCGTCGGGATAGGCTCCGACAGACCCCCGTGACCCGGAATCGGATAAAGCGGGTACAGATAATGGATGGATGGATGATCGTGGTTGCATTGCTGACATTTTGTGTCAAAAATGTGTAATCTCAGTGTTTGTGTACAAGCAAGATAAAAATGTAGCTCCCTGAATGAAACCTCCAAAATCTTTAACTATTTTTGTTGTTTATAGTTTATTTAGTTCCAAAAGAACAATCCAAAATCTTCATTAGGCTAAGTCGGGAATGTTTTACTGATCTGTATGGCTGAAATTAGAAAAAAAAACTTTACATTAATACTCATTACTCTAATGAAGAAATCTTTGTTCAGTCAATAATGGCAAGAAGACATAAGCCAAAGCATGTTACTATCCGTATCACAGATGGCATGAAGCAGATTAGTTGCAGCCTTCTTTTTTTTTTTTTAAAGAAAAGAACATTGTTTAATTTCTAATTTAAATCTTAAAAAGAGATGACCGCCTCTTCTGTCCCTACACTTGGCGTTGAAGACGCTTGTTTAGTTATTAAAGGTTAAGTATCTAAAAGCAGCCACCAGTCTGATGAGCAACTGTTCTGGCCTGTCGCACAGTGAAGAGTAAAGTACGAGTATCGGGCCTCGCGACCTGCAAATGTTACATGCACGGGTACAAACTAAGCACACGTTTCGACCACCTTCTATTTTAAATGTCATGCATGGATATTTTTATAATCCAGCAAGGCAAAGGATTACGTATATGGCAACAGTTGCGCAATTGCGGCAAGATAAGACCCAAACTGAGTCTTCGAAATGACAAGATAAAATAAATAAATGAAAGAAAACCTAAAACACAGCTAAATAAATCAAGCAGAACAAAGTTTCCGTCTCTCCGGAGGCCAGTTTATAGTGGAAGAAATTCTCACCTTACTTTGCAAGGCAGCTGGATTGGTTTAAGATTTGAGAGCTCGTGATCTCAGGAGATGTCATCATATCATCCCTCAAAATATAAGTTTGGTATCAAAACACAAAGTTTGCATCATATCCAATAACAGTATCTGCAGAGGGATTCAAGTGCAGGTGTAACTACCTTGACTCATCTGTTAGTGACGTCTACTTCACTGATGGAGATCATATCCCATCACCCACTAGGGATGTATTCATTTCATTCTGCATGGCCTTTTCTATAATATCCATGAGGGATTTCCCAGACGCTTCAGTTAAACTGTCCGGCACATCAGGTCAGGAAGACGCACGGTCAAGCACATGAAATGTAAACGATGCAAACGAATTACTGTCAAAGGTCACAACAGAAACAGCCGACATGAGAAGACGCAACACTGTGTTACTGAGTGAGAACAAAGCAAAACTGGGGAGAGACGTGATTTATTTATGGCAGCATACAATACCATCCACCGACAAAAGGATAAATGTATAAATGAGAGTAGGTTTTACTACAACTTAATCTTAAGACTAGTTATAAAAGAAGGAAGTAAAAAAACCTGGAATGCAGGGCAGCAAATATGAAAATGGAATAAAGACACGTCAAACAAATGAGATCCGACGGTATTGCCTCTTCTGCTGTTCTGAGTAAACATTGATTTAAAATTAAGACGCAAATGTCAAAAACCGTTGAGAAACATTATTCTTGCGAACTTAATGGAGGCAGTTTCATTTGTCAACAACATCTACATTTTGTACCTGAGCAAAAACACTTTTTTTTGTTTGTTTTCCAATTCACATTAAAGAAGTGCAAGCCGAATAAAAATCAACATAACCTTTGCACATGTTGATTCTTATAAAAAAACGAAAAGAAAAAAAAAAAAAAAAACATCAAACATTGTTTCAGATGAACGACGTGTGGCACTCAGATCTCTTAAAAGGCACATTTCTTCAGCATAAATATGTGCAAATACATGATGCATAAGTCCTGCAGTCCAAGATATAAACTGTATCTGAGGGAATCACAGTAAATAAAGGAGGAAGACAGAAGTTTCATCTTCACTGTCTCTGCCCACGTTCCTTCTTGAAGGTGACGATGAACTTCCAGGCTTCGACGTAGTGGGACAGGCAGATCTCCTCCGGGAAGAGCTCCTCCACATCTGGGGGAACATCCACGTCTTTCTGGTCCATGTACGGCACCAGCGTTTCTTTTAAGCTTCGGGACACAAACCAGTCATTTTAAATCTCACGTCATGTTTTCTTTGGTGACTTAAACAATAATGCTTTATAAATTTAGTTTCAAACGTAAGGTTGGTTCACAGGAATGAAAACTCTTTGATCATAAGCCAAATTAAACACAGTTACATTGAGGGCATTGAGTTGAAAACAGAATGTACCATTTAAAGTATATTGTCATTTCACCTGACTACAGCGTAACGGCAAGTCGTCCACATTTAGACTAAAAATTAAGACTGACAAGACTCCAACAGCATTACATTTGGTAAGTAACGACAACAAAGATGTGGACTTTTGCATTCAGACCCTGTTATAAAAACTGTCTTTTTGAACATGGAATATCACCTCCCTGTTGGGACGGAACGTGGGCTTGAGCAAAACCCAAAGAGCTGCTGACTAGATATAATCTACTTAACCTCAACACAGGTCGTGGGTTTCTGGAGCAGCTTGCAGCCGAGTGTAAAACAACCGACAAGAGGGTCAAGCACCTGCAAATATGATGCTATTGTTCAAAATGCCCCCCTGGGTTAGGGTGATTTGCTGCCTCAAGTGGAGGAGCTCAAGGGTCTCGAGATCTTGTTTGGTGCAGGAAGAACAGAGCGAGTGACTGACAGGTGCATTAGTGCAGCATATGCAATAATGCAAGCTCTGTCCCAGTCTGTTGTGGTGAAGAGAAAACTGAGCCCAAAAAAAAAAAAAAAAAAACTAGGCTATCCGTTAACTGGTCGATCCATGTTCCTACCCTTAACTCCGTTTGTAAACTACCACTAAAAGAAAGAGACTGCAAACAAAAGCAGCTGAAATTAGTTTCCTGGACTCTCTCGAGTAAGTAAGCAAATAAGTAAGGAGTGAGAAAACCGTTCTTTCAGGAGGGATTCGGAGAGATCAAGAGCCGCCTGCTGAGGTGATTAGGACTTTCTTAGGTTGCGATGAAAATATCTAGCCAGGAGAGACTGAGTCTGAGTGTTGGGGTTGCTGCACCCATAACCCAAAACCCAGATAAGTAGAAGTTAATTAACAGGTGGAAGTCAAGTGTGTGTCAACTGTCATTACAGAGCATGTGTTTTTTAACTAAGCATTTTAATTATGGTACAAACTTCTCAATTACTTAGCAGAAAACACTTTAGTTTGCATATGCCACTGAAAATAATATGCTAATGTGGCACATCAATATTACTACATTTCCCTGCTATAGATACGCTTCCTTGAGTTTTAATATACTAGAATAAAATGCTGTGCTATGCTGCCCCCGTGTGGTCACAAATAATATCCTTAAATAGAGCAGAGTGGCTTTTAACTTTTAGGAACAATAATAGAGAGAAAATCATTTTTACCCCCATTTGGGTCTGTAGGTATCAGGAGCATTGGGCTTTTTGAGGACCAGCACCAGGAACTCGTGCATCTCCAGCAGGAAAGTATCAGCGCTGCTTTTAGAGAAGAAACCAGTCAGCAGTCGCTGTTCTTCATCACTCAGAGGCTCTTTGTACTTCTTTGAAACTCCGACAAATGGATCCTGATGAACAAACACAAAGATGCCCAAAATGAGAAAAGTATAACTTTGACTTTAACTGATCTACTGTGTCACACCTCAGATCTCAACTACAACAAGTAAAACTGACACTATGATGCCCATCCGTATATATGCATACTGGTCATGCTGAGTGATGGACTTACTCTCTTCAGACGGAGCATATTTTCTGATTTGAGTGAGGCCAGTAGCTGCCACAGCGCCACGCAATGCTTTAGACAACACCTGCTCAAGGCCTGTGGACAAAACAATGAATCCCCAATTAAGAACCTGCTCATTTATTATCATTATTTTTATTATTACTATATTGCAACACTTCATGTCAGAGAACAAAACAAGGTTCCACTTAGCAGCACATTTGCTCGGTTTTCTTAATGAAATGAAACCAGTCTGTCTAGACTGCTGCTTCTGGGGAGGAAAACATAACCGGTGTAGGCCGACCTTGAGGATATGCTGAGCCATCTGGTTTCCCATCTGCAGCACCTCCTCCAGGTAGCAGGACAGCTGCATCTGAGGCTCTCCCCCAGTCATGGCGAGGAAGCCGAGGGCCACTTCCAGGGTGGCCAGGGCTTCACACACCTCACTGTAGGACTGCAGCTCTCCGGCCACAGAAACGAGGGCGAGAGTCTGCAGAGGCTCCTGTTGTTCAGACACAGATTACAGACACTGGTGAAGAGGAGTCTCGTGAGAATGATCGCAACACCAACTCAACTATGTTTTACCACAACTCACTTGTCTCACTTTTTCTTTTACAACCCTGAGGATAATCTCGTAGTTGCGGTCATGTCTGTTCACTAGTGTTGGAAGGCCCTGTGATAACAGAGGAACAACTGTTTTAATCATTTTGCACCAAATTTTAAGACGTTTCAGGGATTTTCCATTTACTCACGTTCAGAGTAATGAGAGGTTTTCCCAAGAGGAAGCGGGAGATGATCTGCTGCTGGATCCGGGGTAAATCGTACTCATAGAGGGTCTCCTGGCCCTTCTTGATGCTGTACTGGATGTTTGACAGAACCAGGGGCATCACATCTCGCTCCGTCTCATAACGAATCACATGCAGGTCAGTCAGGTCTGCAGGGTTCACTTTGTAGCTGTAAAATAAGTCAACAGGAACTTCAGCCCAGAGACGGAAGGTTAATGCAAAAAAGCTCTTTTTCTTTATGTTCTATCATTTTTTCATCTCATCATCTTAGGAACAGATGCAGTGCATCTGCAGAGGTTTAAGAACCTCGTCTTGGACCCGAAGTGAAAACAATGTGGCGTGAGCGCCCCCACCTGGTCTCCTCTCCGGTGAGCCTGTCTACAGAGTAAACAAGGCCGTTGTGCAGACTTATTAGGTAGCTGACGAGGGCCGTTGAGCACAGGCCAGGACCTTGTCGCCGTGGTAACAGCACCTTAAAGTCACTGTTCATGTCCAGGTCCTTCTGGCAGAACTCAGCTGGGATTTTAATCTCACCTGGACAATATTTTAATTGACGTTAGAACCTTAAATTGGACAGTTCAGTATAACAGTTTACTGATGAAGTTTGTTTGTGTTTACCGTTTGTTGCCAGAGACACTCTGAGCTGATTCCATGTTGATAAGAAGATTTTTATGTATTTCTTATACCAGGCTTTAAGGGAAACTGCACACAAAGAAAAGTCCATTTTTTAAGCATATAGAGGTCAAGAAGCGTAAACCGCTACAGTCCACTGGACTGACGCACAGCAGCATATCAACATATCTGCTATGTTCAATGACTATACATTCCTTAAGGAGGAAAATCACAATCATCGTCTCTTCCCCATCTAAAATCTCCTGGGTAATTAGGAGATTTGTGAAACTTTCTCGCTCTTATCTATGCAAGTTACACAATTAAAAAGGCTAAGATCCACTGGTGTAGATGGTGTCTCTACCTGCTTTCTGGTTCTGGAGAAATTGATCAATGGTCTCGCAAGGCAGCTCATGGGTGTTTTGAAACTTCTTGATCAGATCCTTCTGGAGTGTGAGGATGTCAGGCAGGTGCTTCACCAGTCGCACTTCTGCTTCCTAAAATAAATACAAATGAGTGTAGTCATGAACAAAACCTGAGCTCAGATATTAACCTATCTAGTGCTCTTTCATAATTGATAAAGCATGAGAAAAAAAAGTGACAACTTATTAGAAAAATAATATATACAGTCAAAACTAAAGTTTACATACAGTTAGGAATAAGTGTTTTATACATTGGTACTCTTAACGTCACACCTATCTGAAAAAGTCTGACGTTGAATCAATAAATTATTAAAATTCTCTTTTTTACTTTTTCTTTTGTAAAATGTCAAGATAAAAAGTGAATCCTGACTGTACTACAATGAGCAAAGATTCCTCAACATTCTATTTATTCTAAGTTTGCTGGTTCTTCTTGAAGCAACTATACTGTTTTTCAAGTTTTACTTCACTTGTGTGTTTCTGCCATTTTCAAATAAGATACAAGTAATATTTGATTCTGTAAAATTAAATTATAAAGCCAGATACACTTTTCAAAACTTTCTATAAATTAGAACATGTACAAGTTTCTTCTTCTTCTTCCATGTTTGGTCAAAATGTTCTCACCTTCTGCAGAAATCTCCACAGCACAGGAAGGGCGTCTTTGCCGTCATTCTGCTCCACAATGTAGGTGAGGCTCAGCAGAGACACCTTCTCCCTGCAGCTCCACACGGCAGAACAATGGATCAGAGAGTTTGGATGAAGCGAGGTTAAGTAGAGACGAGGATCGCCAAACACAAGCTTCACAACTGGATTAGCAGAGAGGCGGGAGTCTCCACAAATGAACGTATTCACTTCCTTCAGCTGCCTCTCCAAGTTCTGTGGAAGACAAAGATGCAAACAGATTTGTCAAAAGCAAAACAGAGTGAGATTGTAAAATAAAAGTGTGTGCTTTATATTATTTTATTTACAACCTTCAGCTGCGGTGTGATGATGCTGTTGCTCATTTCTACCTCCCACGCATTCCTGGCCTCCTTGGTGGAGAGCAGGTTGTCGTGAGGGACAGGCCCTGAAAAGACAAAATCCTTACTTGAGTCTTAACAAAATAAATAGCGATAATGAGGTCCTTTTATTTACTTATAAGCCACACAAAAAAATGGTGCAAAATGGTGGTGTATAACTCCTGACACTAAAATCAATATTCTTGTCGTCTTTCTTGACTTTGAGAATAAAATCTACATTGAAAAACTAATCACCAAGGACAAATTCTACTATACCAGTGTACATGATCAGATATCAAAGATCAGCACGTCTGTAGCAACAGTAGCAGAACAGTATGTATTTGGAACTGGTTTTAAGGTGCTGCAGTGACTTGTTGCAGCTGTTTTCTTACACTGTCCTGGCTGTTGGGGTTCCAGGAGGCTGCCGATGAGCAGATGAACTGCACTGATCGTGTCATCAGTCCCTTTACCCAGAGACCTGACCAGATGTTCTACATCTTTTCCCAGATGTGCAAGAAGAAATGATCCAGGATCAGCGACTGGATGTTTGATGATTGTAGAAATAAACTGATACAAAAGGAAAAGAAGATGATTGACCGGACGTGCGTCTCTTCTCTTCTTCAACAGTGCCCCCCCCCCACCCCCCATATGAATGATGAAGTTCATATCAAAGAAAACCATAATCAATTATCATAAGCATTTGCGATTGTTAAAACCAGCACCTTTATACAGTTTATTCTGTCCAAACTACCTGTGAGTGGCTGCAGGTACCAAGCAGCATCGCCGCGTGAGTGAGCATGCGGATAACAGTGAAGGGAACCGGGGAAATGCTCTTTGTGTCCAGCATGTCTGGATTGTCCCTGCGTCCCGGGTCACCAAGGATGTGGCCTCTCTGAGTGCGGTCACCTCTAGCAGTGTCAGAAAATATTTTAAAAAATTGACTTATGTAATTTCTATAGGTTAACATATTTTCTGCATTTGTAAACCACTTACTGAATGCTCATGCCCTGAAATCCCTGGAGAGGCATGTGGTTATTTCCTCCAATCGGAGCACCACAATCTACACAACGACTCGTCTGCATTGGCCGGCCACACTGGAGAAACAGAAATTGTGAACCAAAATTGCAATTAGATTTTGAAAATCATTTTTGAAAAAAAAAAAAAAAAGTATTTTTACGGCCTCATTATGAATCAACGTGAGCATAATGTACCTCGCCAATGGTGCATGGATGACCTTTTTCACAACCTGTAATAGGGTTGAATAGAAATGTTACTGTAAAGCTGTTCGGCATGGCAGCATAACATTTTAAACTGAAATAAAAGAAAAGATTGTGGGAGTACAATTCTTTGATTACTTACGGTACCACTGCACTTGGCCGAGAGCTTGTTGAGCTACTGCTATCATGTCCTCAGGCATGGTGGGCAAGAAAGCTGCCTGTACCAACAGATAAATAGTGTTTCATACATTTATTTGATAGAACAAGCCTAGTTGTCACCACCCACAGCTGTCGCACATACCTGCATGTTGGCAGGATTCATCGCCAGCTGCTGCAGGGGTGCCAAGATCCGCTGGGTTCCACAGAGCAGGACAACAGCTAAGTGAACAGCTATTTCCACTGATGCAGCCTTGCTCCCAGACAGCCGAGAGTCAACCGCCAGCGGCCCCAGCTGGTTGGTCACCAGAGCCCGGGCAAAGGCCTTCATCTCTGGGCTGGCAAGGACTCTGGTTGTCTGGATGTAGGACACCAGAGCTTCCAGTTGCTGTTGGAGCAAATATGAGAAAAATGATATACATCAAATGTGACTTTTAATAAGCAGTTTATAAAAGGCTTCATCAATTTACTCCAACCATAGTGCAGTTGTCAAAATCAACGAAAAAACATCAAAAGATAAAACCATGTTCACACCTGAGAATAAAATAGCTGACAGTATAGAAAATACAACCATCCAGAAACCGTTTCTTGCTACACGTGGACTATAACGATGCAGAGCACCCCTTCGCCAATAGGAGGCGTCTACTTTTACAGTATTTGGAGAGAAATAAAATTTGTAGCCAGTTAAATAAACACATTTAACTATCCAACTGTGAAGCACTTGAATTAAGCCTTAGATTTTCACCAACTACGCTTTAATTCAAAGAAAGAGTTTTGTTTTTTTTACATAGTGTATAAGTTTATACATTTTACAAGTTTTGTTCCTTGAAATATGCCTTTTTTTTCCCTCTCTCTCTTTTTTAAAGTGGTCCAGGCGTGCCGTTGTACAAGCTCAACTACCCTCAGCGATGTGTATTTGAACTAGCTTTATTTTAGTAGATTTATTTTGGTTGCCTTAACTTAGACTAGATTTGTTCATCTAAAGTTAAAACATTTCTTTTCCTCTTTACATGGAGTTTTATAAGGGGCCCCCAAAATGTGTTCTTCTTCTTCACTTTTCATGCATTTAGCAGAGCTGCCCATTACCTTTAGTAACTGAGAAACTGTGCGGTTGACACGTTTAAATTCTGACCGTTATCACAAAGTTACAGCCATGGACAGCCCAACAGCAGGAAAAGAGAAAGCCAATCACATTATCAATAAGCAAGGAACCACTACTCAAACACTATCACAAATGAGCTAAACTCCCCTTTGAGGAAAAGTCTTTCGTGCCAGTACCGGTGCCATTTGCTTCTACATATTTCACCATTTCATTTGAAACAGACACTGGGGAAACCCACTTCCAAAGATGCTCACTTCCAGTGACCTGATCCAGGATTTCCTGGTCTCCTGCATTGACGGGCTGCTCATCAGATTGTAACTTAAGGACCTACCTCAGGCTTTGGGTGGAAGCTTGTATTAGCTTGTCTGTAGAGAGAGGTGACTTCTCTGAACAGCGCCAGCAGAAGGTAAACCATTTTTTTCTGCGGTGCACATCTGCATCTCTATGAAGAAAAGATAACCGAGTCAACAAGCGCACAGAAGATGGGTCTCGACTTGATGCTCAGTTGCTAAAGAGACATCGTGTGAAGTTACCTCACAAGCTTCTTCAAGTCCATCTGCTTTGCCCTCCATGACTACTTTGGCAACAGCCTCT